>CAUYRH010046726.1:0-10869 GCA_963574655.1 Perodicticus potto
TCATGAATGTTACATTAATCAGGTGGATAAAAATATCTCCGATTGTATGGGAAGCCCGCACACTGTACTCCAAGCCTGAATCATTGTACACAGTTATGACTCAATAAAAAATAATTAAAAATTAAAAAAAAAAGAAAAAAAAAAGAATTTAAAGAAGCATCTTAAAGACCAAAAAAAAAAAAAAAAAAAAAATAGGCAAGGAGGATTTGGTTCAAAGAACCTTGGCACATTCGTCGGCCACATAACACATGGCTTCTGACGCAAGTAAGAGAAAAGCCATTTCACAAGTTTGACTCTGAGGGCAAGACCTGATTGAAAATTTGAAGGATTAAATGATGCCTCCTCCTGTAGTGTTATATTAGTTTCTCTAACTCCTTCACTATACTGCAAAAATTTCAAAACCCACGAAGAATGGGGCTCTGAAAGCAAGAGGAAAACTCCTGTGTGCTTACCTCACTTTTTTGTTTCTTTGTACATTTTGTAGTTTATAACCTGCCTTGCCGACAAATTTTCTGGAGATATTTTTTGTCTAAAGTAAACTGATTAGTTAGAGACCCAATTCAACCTTTAGGTGGAGACAATTCAGGATGTGGCACGGGATTCAGTATAAAAACAGGAAACGTGTGCATCGACTAACACTTCCTTCCCAAGGAAGAGGAAACTCAGTTCCCCACGGTTTTTACTTTCACGTTGGGGTATACTTCACTCTGTTCACACAAGTCCTGTGAAGTCAAATATGAGATTAATACAATATTAGATAGGCTTGCAGATATTCCCCAGATGCAGGTTAAATATTTTTCTAGTAGAGTACTCGGAGGAAGGTAGTGAGGGACTTAGAGTAGGAAAAGTCATGTAAAGACAGGAACCCCAATATCTAGTGGCCCTGCGTGGCTCTGTAAACTTGATGGTTCACATGTCAGAGTCTGAGCGGAACGTTTATTTTTACATTGTATTTCTTTGTCGTCATCATTATTATTATTATTATTATTATTATTATTATTATTATTATTTTGAGACATTACCCTGGGTAGAATGCTGTAGAGTAATAGCTCATAGCAACATCAAAACTCCTGGGCTCAAATGATCCTCTTGACTCAGCCTCCAGAGTGGCTAGTACTACAGGCACTCACATCGTGCCCTGCTATATTTTTCTTTCTTTCTTTCTTTTTTGCAGTGTTTGGCTGGGGCTTGGTTTAAACCCACCACCTCTGGCATATGGGGCCAGTGCCCTACTCCTTTGAGTCACAGGCACCGCCCTGCTATATTTTTCTGTTTTTAGTAGAGACAGAGTTTCCCTGTGGCTCAGGCTGGTCTTGAAGTCCTGAGCTCAGTCAATCCACCTGCCTTGGCCTCCCTGAATGATAGAATTTCAGGGAGGCCAAGGCAGGGTTCAGCCACTGCACCCAGCTGAAACTTTTCTTCTTTTTTTTTTTAAATTTATAGAACATGCAAGTCTTTGAGGTTTTAGTTTTAGATATTAGTGGATTTCTCTTTAAGAAATGTTTTAATGATGAAATCTGAATTTGCAAATGTGGAAAACTTTATGCAATAATTTTTTTTAAATTTTGAATGCTTTGATTAAAAAACTAGGACATGTACCTGTTAGTTTGTGGAAAATGATTCAGAATAATATCTAGTAATTCTATGTTCAGTTTTTTAGGCAGTTAATACCTTGACTTGAATAAATTAGTTTTTGTACAAAACATTATTGCTTTTTATCATTGTTTTAACATTAAAATTGAAATTGCATTTTGGCTTTTGTGTTTACCATTGAAATTAATGTAAATTTAGTGTGAAAATTGAAAATTAACTTGTTATTGAATTTCACTGTTTTCTCTCGACAAGCTTCCATTGATCTTCTTACACACTATACTGCACATAAACTGATAACTTGAACTTAAATTAAAAATTAAATTAAAATTTAATTTAAATTACAACTTTAAAACTATGCTTTAACTCTTGGCTATCACAAACCTAAAAATATTACATCGACTTTTGTTATTAATAAACATTATCAGTTGTCTTCTCCATGTAAAACCAGAAGTTTCTAGGTTTAATTTTCTTACCTTGGGGCTTTGGAAAGTCTCTCAGTGTGACTCACTTAATTTATAACAGTGCTGCTCAACATGTGCTCAGGAAATAATACAAAGTAATACAGTAGAAACTCACAGCTGACCACCTCCCTAACTACTTCCTTAAGTTGACCTGATTTTCATAGACTGGGCATGTACCACATGTACTTAGCACAGTAGGCCTAGTTCCTTATGTTGACCACCTCTGTGTTGACAAGTTTGTTACAGTCTTTTGGGTGATCAACTTATAGATGTTCCACCGTATTTAAAACTCTTCATAATTAAAGCCTTTTACTAAAGTTACACGAGGAAGATAATGATCTTTTGACTGAAGCCAAGTTTATGATCAAGAAGGGATTACTTTCATTTTACAGCTGATCAAAGTAAAGACAAAAAAAAAGTGTTTCTCTCTACTGGATGGGAATACTGTGTTAACCAAATACAGTAGAACCTCCACAGTTGACCACCTCCCTACATTGATCACCTCCTTAAGTTGACCTTTCATTCCCCTAATTTTCATGCCCCTCATGTAGGTATAGGTATAGTAGGCTTGGTTCTTTACGTTGACCACCTCTGTGTGTTGACCAGTTTGTTAGAGTTCTTTGGTCAACTTATAGAGGTCCTACTGTGTAGAAGTGCATAGACGTAGTGGGTAAATAAGTTAACATTGATACCAAAATTATAGTTAATTCAAAATGAACAGTGGGAACAAACAAAAAATGAGCTGAAGGGCTGATTTGAGATAATCTGCATGTTGTTTGTGTATCAAAATACTATTCTTTGGGGGATTACCTAGATGACAATGACAGAAAAATTTCAACTATAATATTTTGGAGGGTGTTATTATAATTGACCTACAAGTTGGACGTTTTGTTTAGTGCTTGTTTGGATATGTGTTTACCTTCATGGGTGCAGTGAGTGTGATAGAAGGATGTGATGATAGTTTTATTGAATGAAGTAGAGGGCAAGTATGTAATTTAAAAAGATCTTTGCATAAAAGCAAAGGCAAGTAAACTAAGATGAAGGACAGGTAGGAGATCAAAATAATGACCAACAGATAGCAGCTTATCAAAGTGCTCTTCTATTTTCTTGCTCTATCCTTTCACACATACAAATGACATGGTAGAAGCTAGCCTGCAGTGGGCTGAGGGTTGCCAAGTACATGCTCAAGTATGGACGAGTGTGTGTCAATGTTTCTGATAACTAGACTGCAAAGGGAAGAGGACGCCTTTCAATGGGGAGATAAGTGTGGATTTTTCTCTGTTTTTTCATATGAGGGAGATTAAGCATATTTATATGTTGTGGGAATGAACCATGATTTTTATCAGAGAGATCAGAGTGTTTTGAGAGATTTCTTCATATGTGGTTTGGAATTTGGCAAAGTTGAAGTTACAAAAGAGTAAAGGAAATGAAAAAAAGAGGAAAGAAAAGAAATTGGACTCTTAAGGGAGTAGCTTTTTAAATAATGATGAAGAATACTAGAAACTAATATAGTGTTGCAAAAAGTTATAGTTGTGTTGGCTCGGCGCCTGTGGCTCAATGGGCTAAGGTGCCAGCCACGTACACCTGAGCTGGCAGGTTCAAATCCAGCCTGGGCCTGCCAAGCAACAATGACAGCTGCAACCAAAAAATGGCCGGGCATTGTGGCGGGCGCCTGTAGTCCCAGCTACTTGGGAGGCAGAGGCAGGAGACTCACTTGAGCCAGGGAATTGGAGGTTGCTGTGAGCTGTGATGTCACAGCACTCTATCCAGGGTGACAGCTTCAGGCTCTGTCTCAAAAAAAAAAAGAAAAAAAAAAGTTATAGTTGTGTTGAAAGTGCAAATGTGCAGGTTTGTTTCTTATAGTGTGTGTAATTATTCTTTGCAGTCCTGAAGTGTACAATATTGTTAAGATGTTCAATTTTTCTCTCGCCATGTGCATGTTACACATGGGTAAACCTCAGTGGGTGTTTTACATTCTGCATTAAGCTGGGTTTGACCTGCTAAGATTTTTCTCCTCTATCAGACCTCACTTTATTCATCTTTTGACTCCACTTCTATACAGCCATGTCTCGCTCAAAATCTCTCAATGCCCTTTTAACTCTCAAGGGCAATGACCTTCTGTTCTCCTAGTTGACAACTCTGTGTTCAGAGGTGTTTTTTGAGAGTCTTTCCACTGCAGTGTCTCTGTGTGTAACTTGTGAACTGCTTCTTTTTTGTTCTCCTTCTACCTCTCTGACTATAATTACGTGAAGTCTTGTTCCTTAACATTTCTACGGAAGGGTTCACGTTCACGTGGTTTTATCATGACTTTCTTAATTTCTCACTCTGCACACTCTTCCTTAGAAATCTCATCTATCCTTTTGTCATCAACCATCAACAACCACTTCAAAGCTCAAACCTTCGTAACCAGCACCTTGTTAGTTCGCTCTCCATCAGTGTCCAAATTGACTTCTCCACCTTTTCCCCCAATCTTGATATTCACCTTTTCTTTATGTGATTTTGTCATAATGGAACATGTGATATAACTCAGCTAATGAGGAAGATAGAGTTATCAACAGCAACAAGAATAAGACAGACCAGAACTATACACACAACACTTAATTTAAAATTCAGATTAGAAAATCACTGTGGAAAGGGAGGTAGAAGAGAGCTCACATAGTATTTTTTTTCTTTTCTTTCTTTTTTTTTTTTTACATACTATCTTAAACCAGAAACACAAGTAGGAAGGAAAGGAAATAAAGAGGACGGAAGTCACTGTATCCTAGAAGTACTGTACACATGTGTTGCATTGAAAATTGTGAATCATCATAGGAGAGAAACAGGTACTGGCAGTGTGGTTAGCTAAATGTTCTAGATCATACCTACGGTGCATCTGAGAAGGGTACAGGTGAAACTTAATAAATGAAGAATACCAGTGTCTACATATAGTGATTAAGAAAATGCCATGAAGGCTATGTTAAACAGTTCGATGAAAATATTTCAGATGTACATGAAGTCAGCACATTGTGCCCCATGATTGAACTAATGTACACAATTATGCTTTAATAAAAATAAAAAAAAAATAAAAATAAATGTTATAGAAATATTACAGACTGCTGAAAAGTTTTGTGAAAGGAATACAGTAACTTAAATTGATAGAAAATGGAAGAAATTTTCATTATTATTATGTTTGCTTTATCAGTAAAACTAAAAGACAGCCAAAAGAATGGTGTAAGTCGTATGTGCCTGCTCTGTTCTCTTTGGCCACGTGGGAGCGGGGAGCATGAAGCTTTCTTTCTCTCTCCCTCCCCTCCCTCTCCTTATCTTTTTCCCTCTGTTTCCACGGAATCCAGAGTGCATTAGGGTTGCTGGTGCGGGCCGGCTTGCCCATCTCTTCACCGGAGCCTCTAGGAGAGGGACCAGGGAGAATATTTCTCTCCACCCTCCCATGAGATCTGTTCCCTGCATCAAGAACATAAGTTCCAGTGGTCTAGGGGAGAAGCTTAGCAATGTGATGGTGGCAACTTGAGTTTGCAGAGGATCGTTGTCTGAGGGATTTGAAGGATTTGCTAAAGCACAGCTCCTAGTTGGAACTCACAGAGGTGAGAAAGCTCCTAATAGCAAAATGATTACTGTCGAAGAATAACAGCAGAGCTTTTAGGGACTGTCCCTGTTAATGGAAAAAAGCTGCTGCTTCAAAACATTTCTCATCTAAGCCCACATGCTAACAAGCCTCCCAGTCTTGATTTGGGCTCAGAGCCCCTCTGCTGGAGCCTCTCCCAACTATAAGTAATTGGAGCTTCTTGGTAATCAAGAGAGTCTTCTATTAGAAAATCGTCACATCTTCCACCTTGTCAGCCAAGGTATAAACTTCAATGCCATCTCAACTCCTTCTCCCTCACTCCCACATTCAGTTCTTCATCAAACCCTATCAAGTACGTTCTCTAAAATACATCCTTTAGCCTATTTGTATTCCCCAGTCTGTAATGTGTTGCTCTTATGTCTGGAGAAATAATGGCAAGCTTGCGAGAATAATACCAGTGTCAAGGTCTGGAGTAAATTATAAACTACACGGGACACATTTTAATGCCATTATTTCAGGAACATAGCAGTCACTTTATTACAGACATACCTTTAAACATGCTATTTTCTCTTGCTGGAATGTCCCTCCCCTTTTGTTCAAATAAGCGTCTTTCCAAACTTAGGTTAAACGCCATTGTCTTTGCCAAACCTGTCAGATGCTTCCAAGACGGATTCAGCCGTCCTCTGCTTTGCTCTCATATTGCACTTTCCATTTTCTTCTGCCAAGGTGCCTATCTTGTTCAACTATAATTACAATTTTTAATAAATTGGATGGACCCAATAGGCTGTAAGTCCCTAGAGGCCACAGCTATGTCACGAATTATCTCAGCACATAGCCTCCTGCCTAAAGGGCAGTTGCGTAATAAAGATGCTGGAAAGTCTGTGTAAGATGAAGAGATAAAAAACCCTCCTTGTTTTTGCCATTGGAGAATAATTTATTTGTAATCTTTCTGCAGAGACAATTTGGTTTAACTTTCAGAATGTATTCTAACAAGAAAAATTCCATGTCTGTCTTTTGTCCTTTGAGGTTGGCCTCTTGAACCCAAAGCCGAAACTTCCTCAGATTAAGGCAGTTGCTATGATTACTGTTAGGAAAGATTTCATGGAATGACATTTAGTTTGCTTTTGGAAAATCTGTATGAATATGAGTTTCGTGCAACACTTTGACGTTTTATTTAATAGCTGACTAAATAGGACAAAGGGGATTATGATCCTCAGTCCAATTTAAGGATGATGAATGGAGGCTTTTCCCAATGAGGCAGAGATTCAAACCTATCTTTCTTTGGATATAATACTTCAGATTGCATTTATATTTAAAGTAAGGAAATTCAGTTCCAGCATTGTTGATATTTTGCTGAAATAGGGTTTGTTGTCACTGTAGTGATCTTGCTAAAACAGAAATTATGATGTAATTTTGATTAAATACCTGTCTTTTCTCTGAATTGTGCAATGTGAGGCAGATGCTAAATCAGCTGCCTGTCCCAGCACTGAAGGCTTTATCTCACGCTAGAATGTTAAGGAAAAGGATCATCACTAAGCGATGTGTATCCCTAGGGGGGAGAAAAAAACAAAACAAAACAGGAGAAATCTACGGCTGAGTAATTCAAGAAGGTTTTGGGAACATTGGTCCAAATAGCATTATAAGAATTCAAGGTGGGGAACATCCTGAGTAAAGACACTTGAAATCTCAGGGTGCTCTAGCTTCCCACAGTGATAGGCGGGTGGTCCAGAAAAATGAGGTTTCAGGTTGGAGGGAATGAGGACCCTTTATAGTGGACTTAAATGCCACCCATGTAAAGGGTCAGGATACTGGGAAAAGTCATTAGGAGACACTGTAGCTTCTTAACTAGGAAACCGATTTGGTAAAAATAGAAATTTCAAAATACTATTTTGAAGGTGTCACAGATTTTGCAGGGACTGGAGGCAGAAGGATTTGGAGTACTTACGTTCTTCATGTAGTTACGGTGCTCTAACTCCTTCAGAAACAGGATCTCTACCCCTTATACCCTGTACACCCTGGGTCTACTCCAGGTCTAGTTTTGGAGTTATTTAGAACCTGAATTTAACTATGGCAGACATAATTTTAATAGGCAACGTGAAGTAGTGAAAAGTACAGAGGACCAATGATTTTGGTCTCGGTTAGTCTGGTACTACCACGGGACGGGACCAGGTCATTTGATATCCTCAAGCTTTCCTCCCTAATATGGAAATAAGCGTTTTGACCTGCAGGAGCTCTCAGGCCCTGTTAGGTAAGCTTTTCTGCAGATGAAAGAAGTAAAGGATGCTTCCAATCACCTTATCATTGAACAGCTAAAGCACTGCGCATGTATTTTAGTGAATACTAAAATAATTCATCTTTAATATTTAAAACTCAGTGGAATACTCCGTACTCCTCCAGGATAGGTGGTGGGCTCATGATCATTACTGCATGTAGGCAATTACCTTTTCCTAGACTGTGTTAAAATATAGAAGAAAATAGCAGAAAATTAACCCTTATAAATGTCACAGTGTGCTTACTGTATAATTTAAATGGTTTAAATAAAGCTCCTGATTTGCATAATGATGTTTTTGAAAGAAATATCTTAAAAATAACAATACTATGAGTTGATTTGAAATTAAAGCAAAATAACAAGTGTAAATTAGTCTGGGAAAGATGTCAGCTCACTATATAATTAGATATATTAATAAACATGTGGGCTATCATGTATGAAGCTAAATTTGGCATGGGTATGTATTTCAAGATAGTGGGTCTATGTTTTCAATTTAATTTGTTCTATGTTTATTTTGTAAGCATTTATTGATTCCATCAGTTTGTTAACCTCCATAATAGGGGTACAACTACGTATGTCAGATGTCTAAAAATAAATACCAGGCTAGTATTACTTATCTAAATTGAAGTCTAAATTAGATTACTGTCGGCAATGATTTATAAGAAACATTACGTGAAACCTATCAGAGCACCCAGAGAAATACTGAGAATAAGGATTTCTAATGTCATAACACTAAACAAATTATTACAATGTCTAGACAGAGTCCAACGACATGGTAAGAAAATTTTTGATAAAATGGTTTTATAGACCAAACTAGACATTTGATTGTTTAAACATCATTTAATTTTTCAAACCGATGAAATAATGCTTAAAGTTTAGTTACTTTAAAAAAAGTCAAAAGAAAAAAGTCAGTTTATCCCTTGGAGTATTTTCCTTTAGCCAACCAATATTTATAAGAATCAGAAAAGTCTTTCCAGTAATCTGTCTGAGTAGTAGTATTGTCAAAGTTACCTGGGCTATTTGGTAAAAATGCAGATTCCCAGGGCTTCTGTAGACACCCTATGTTGTTGGGTACACTTCTAAAAACGATATTTTTAAGACACTCTTGGAGGTGTTTATTGTACACATTAAATGTGAAAGATACTTTGTTAGACATACTCTTCGCTTGTATCCTGTTGTTGGAATTGTTTACATGCCACTTGATGATGGATACTGGGGAACAGGAGTCTGAATGTTAAGGTCGAATAATAAGATTCTGCTTTTGTACTCAGAAAGAAATAGAAATCACCGATTTTATTGTCAATGAGGGGGCTTTTGCATCTTCTAGTTTCTGCCTGACATTGAGAAGGATAATAAAGTATGCTCTTTTCAGTGATTAAGCTCTATGGGTGGGCTGTGTATTTATGTTACATTAAAAATAGTATTAGATATTACAAATTAACTATTCTTTTCTTTTCTTTTTTGAGAGAGAGTCTCACTTTGTTGCCTTTCAATCGGGTGCCATGGCATCATAGCTCACAGCAACCTCAAACTCTTGGGCTCAAGCAATCCTCTTGCCTCCCAAGTAGCTGGAATTACGGGTGCCTGCCACAATGCCCGGCTATTTTTTAGAGGGGTCTCACTTTTGCTCAGGGTGGTCTTGAACTCGTGACCACAAGCCATCCACCCATCTTGACCTCCCAGAGTGTTCTATTTTTTAAAACAGGTTACCCCAGAAGCGATTTTCCCATAAATTGGCCTTATCATCTTTTTTCCCCCCATATCAAATTCATTTTCTACTTCTATAGGACTCAGTCTTTTTGATGCTAAATAAGCATTTTCTAATACTCCAGCATTAATCTTTATGCAATCACAGCCTCTGCTAGTAATATTTCTACGTAGGTTCCAGATTTCTACGTGGAATTCTTGAGATCACTGTCTTGATAAACAGATACGGCCTTTCCACTTGCCTTTAAGAAAAATAACCATTTTTTTTGTACACTCAAGTACATTACAAACAAAAATGCTAAGTTTACAAAAGGGATGATCCCAGTGTGAGGCTAGGGACTGTCAGTGATTTGCCAGATAGCAGGTACTGTATCTTAATAGTTAAGTACTTCTATGGCCCTTAGAGTTTTTCTTTTTTAATTTCCAGTGAATTTTTATTCAAATATCCAATTTTCAACAACAACAAAAAAAATCACAAGGCGTAGAAACAGGATCCATTCAAAGGATAAAAATTATCCCTGAAAAAGACCTGATGTCAGACATATTAAAGACTAAGTTTTTTTTGACAAATTATAATATGTTGATGGGGTACAAAGTGATGCCCTTAGAGTTTTTATATGTGGTTGCAAGTCAGGGTCTAGACAAATTTTATTGGGCCTTTGGGTACTGAAGTAGGGGAAAATTATATTTAGGAATTTTACCAGTTTTATGAGAACTAGGTTTCCTTTCACTCAGAATTTTAGACTAAGGCATCAATAATTTATTTCCTTCCTCAAAGTTGTAATGCAAGCATCTATAAATATCGTAAATGAAGTCGATTTTCAGTTCCTGAGAGACAAACCGTCTTAGTCCTTCCTTTCTTGTTACTTGCACCCCAGGAGTTAAAAAATTAGTAGATAAACATCATTGTCTGCAATCCAGACTCCTCTTTCCCTTCCAACTGTCTTTTTTTTTTTTTTTTTAATTAAATCATAGCTGCGTACATTAGTGCAATCAAGGGGTACAATGTGCTGGTTTCATATACAATCTGAAATGTTTTCATCAAATTGTTTAACTTAGCCTTCATGGCATTTTCTTACTTATTGTATGAAGACATTTGTATTCTGCATCTATCAGTCCTTTTTTTTTTTTTAAAATTTTTATTAAATCATAATTGTGCACATTGGTGCAATCATGGGGCACAATGTGCAGACTTCATATACAATCTGAAATATTTTCATTGAACTATTTAACATAGCCTTCATGGCCTTTTAATCACTATATGAAGACATTTATAT
>CAUYRH010046727.1:0-28030 GCA_963574655.1 Perodicticus potto
TTCTTAGCAAAGTATCTCAAGAATGGAAGAAAAAGTATCCAATGTACTCAGCCCTAATATGAAGTTAATTTATAGCTGTCATATGAAGGCTAAAACCCAATTATAGCACAAATGGGGAAAGGGGCAAAGGAGGGGAGGGGAGGGGGGACGATGGGTGGAGGGAGGGCAATTGGTGGGATCACACCTACGGTGCATCTTAGCAGGGTACTGGTGAAACTTATTAAATGTAGAATATCAATGTCTTCATACAGTGATCAAGAAAATGCCATGAAGGCTATCTTTAACAGTATGACCAAAATATTTCAGATTGTATATGAAGTCAGCACATTTTGCTCCATTATTGCACCAATGTAGACAATTATGATTTAATAAAATTATAAAAAAAAAAGTTAGCAAGTGCACATGGGAAACATAGAATCAAACTATTCATTTTGGAAGGGAGAGGTCTCTTGGATGTCACTGCTGGGAGCAAGGCTGGTGACATCAAGGCCATCCTGGCCACCGCCTTGCTCTGTTCTGCAGCATCTTATTTTCACACTGCAACTCTCCCTGGTGAGGGGTGGGGGCCAGGTTGTGCGCCCCCGGGTGGTCACTGAGCATTTAGTGAGACGGTATGTGGGGTAAGAGGGTACTCCACTCAAGTGCACTGGAAATGAAAAAAATAAATAAGTAAAGCAACAAATACCAGGGTTCAAAAAAATATCCCAACTGGCGAGGACATCATTCTGCCTAAATGTAGGAGGCAAGAAAAGGCAAGTTCTGGCATCTGGCATCTGGCAGTCTCCTGGCACCAAGAGTGCCCAGGGACCCCCTCTTGAGACCATGTGTATTTATGCTTCCTGACAAACCATATCAACAGCACAATGCAAACCTCAAAATGAACCCAAGAAGCCCCACCTTGATTAACATGAGTGATAGTTCTTGAGTAATTACAGTTAGATGCCTACTCTGTCTGTCTACCTGTTAGACCAAAATTAAGGCATTCCATAACTTAATGGTCCAGCATCACCTGATCCATAGCAAAATCATGTTGCCTTTCAACCTCCCTGAACTCCCTAGCATTAGCCCAGATATTAAAACAAGCCTTGCTGGGGCTTTCTGAGATCTTTCTGGATTCTTTGGGATGTGTGGTCTTCGTTGCTGTTGGAAGGAACAACCACTCCTGTGTGTGTGTGGGTCTTACAGTCTTCAGCGGTAGGCACTGCCAGGTGGGCCTCCATGCAGTGTGGGTGAGATGACTGCTTACGCCGGACACCAGAATCTACAGCACGTTTCCCCATTTATCAAAAGGGGCATGGGACAAAGTCTGAAAACACTTCAGCTGGCAAAGAG
This sequence comes from Perodicticus potto, assembly GCA_963574655.1. Classification (NCBI taxonomy): domain Eukaryota; kingdom Metazoa; phylum Chordata; class Mammalia; order Primates; family Lorisidae; genus Perodicticus; species Perodicticus potto. Next base: position 1,333 of record CAUYRH010046727.1, read on the forward strand.
GCCTGTCACACACTTACACAACAGTTATGTCCTCTGCAGTGTGTGTGCTGTCCTTGGGACCCCATGCTTCTCCGTCCTTGAATTTAGTTTTTCATTCCAAAGGACAGTCCTTTGAGAGAATGTGCTTGTGTGCTTGTTTTCTTTAAAACTAATCCTTCTGGCTGGGTGTGGCAGCCTAGGCAGGTGGATTGCCTGAGCTCAAGGAGTTGAAGACCAGCCTGAGCAAGAGCGAGATGCCATTTCTAAAAGAATAGCCAGGCATGGTGGTGGGTGCCTGTAGCTACTCAGGAGACTGAGGCAGGAGAATCGCTTGAGCTCAAGAGTTTGAGGTTGCTATGAGGTATAATGTGATAGCACTCTATGGAGGGTGACAAAATGAAACTCTTTCTCAAAAAAAAAAAAAAGAATCCTCTACCCTCACAATGCTTTTCTTAACACAATGATATCATTTTTATTTTTTTTCATTGAATCTGAACAATGACAAACAGTCTTGGAGTAACTGCTGCTAAGGAAGAAATGCTCTCAACAATAAGTCAGAAGATGGTTTTGATTAAACTATGCTTCAATTAGGTGTTGAAATGTTTTCTATCAGAAAGAGAAAGTTAATAAAATTTCATACCACCTAAAAGCTACAGTGGAAAATTAATGATGAATGAGAATTCATCTTTTCTTCTCATATGACTAAAAATGAAATATACAATAATTATAATAATCTATAAGGTTTAGTATCCATTATAAAAAATATTTGATTTTTCAAATTTCAAGATTTTATAGATTTTGGAATATTGCATATGCATGATGAAATATCTTGGAGCCAGGACCCAAGTCTGAACACCAAACTCATTTTTGTTTGTTGTACCCCTTATCCACATAGCCTGAAAGTAATCTCATACAGTGTTCTCAGTCATTTTGTGGATGAAATAAAGTTTTGACCCTTCACATGAGGTCAAGTGTGAAATTTTCCATTTGCGACATCATGCCAATGTTCAAAAGTTTTGGATTTAGGAGTACTTTGGATTCTGATTCTCATCAGAATCTGAAAAGGGAGCTTCAACCCCTATAATAAAATATAGCTTAAAATCATATTTCTCATGTTTATATGTTTGAGTATTTTGTTACAGTTGAAAACAGCATAAAGGAAAAAACTATATATGAATGACAGCTCCCACAACTATCTCAGGGATTTTTTTTATGAATTCAAAGAAGTACTGCCAACGGCTGTGGTGGATTATTTGGGAAGTACCCACTACTGTAGAAACAGTTCCACTCATCTGCATGACTTCAAATACAGCCTCTGTTGTTTGTATATTTCCAGGATATCATTGTCATTCCCAGCTCACAAAGATGAGAAACACAGCATTATGTCACTAGGAAGAGATTCTTCAGGACCTTCATATTTGATATTTTCAAGGAAAATAACAATAAATCAATGATACGTGGATAGAAATTTGGAGAACATTTTGTAGAGGAAGAAGTTTGGAAAGTGAAAGAGAAGAAACAATTTTTTTTTTTTTTTTTTTTGGAGACAGAGCCTCAAGCTGTCCTCCTGGATAGAGTGCTGTGGCATCATAGCTCACAGCAACCACCAATTCCTGGGCTCAAGCGAGTCTCTTGCCTCTCCCCCCCAAGTACCTGAGACTTCAGGTGCCCGCCCCAACGCCCGGCCATTTTTTGGTTGCAGCCATCATTGTTGTTTGGCGGGCCCAGGCTGGATTCGAATCCGCCACCTCAGGTGTACATGGCTGGCACCTTAGCCCGCTGAGCAACAGGCGCTGAGCCAGAAACAAATTTTAAGTAGTTGGGAAAGTAGGACAGAGGCAAGCTATGAAGTCAAGATATCAACTCTCCATGTAATGTCAGGGGTGGGGGAAGTCAAACAATGTTCTTTAACTTTTCCTTCTCAGCCAATATGCTGGTTGCTGCCCTTCACCTGGACATTTCAGACAGTAGCAGAGAGAAATTCTATTCTCTATTGTAATTATTCTCTATTTTTTAGTAAATGGTTCACACTGCTGTGAAACAAAGTTGAAATCAGCGCAGTGGAAAGTGAGCAGGGAATAAGGTCAGTTTGGAGTAGACAGTCATGAACAGAATAATTGACTTCTCGGCCAGACCATTGTGCTGCTTCAAAGACCAGGTGTTTTTCTCTGGGGTTTGTGTGATACTGAAAGTGGGCACTGCATAAAAAAAGAATGTGATAGATTCATTAATCATCTTTCCCCAGCACAAATGACCTAAACGGCAGATACATCCACGTGGGTCTCCTGCCCTCCCTCTTTTATTGTAGACATGGTAGAAACCGCAACGACAAGAAAATTATTACAAAATAGATCAGAATGCATATGGGAATAACTTGCAATATCCAAGTGAATCAGTTCCTATTTCAGTTAGTGACCAAGGGACATTTTCTATTCCTCAAAATCACGTCCCTCTTGCAGTTGAAAATCTGATCCAACAAGCCATTACTAGTCGATGAATTCAAACATATTGCTGAATTACAAAGAATACCAAGAGGACTTATGCTCAATCTTCTTTGTAGAAAGTATGCATTTAATAAGCTCTTGAGAAAAATGTGGCCTTCTTAGACTATAAGACCAATTCAGAGTCACAATTCATGTCATCTAAAAGGAGAAGCATCCTGGGAAAAATCAACAAAAACATGTATTTACACGCCTTAGAGGAACTTCCAGGGAAGAAACTCTTCATGTGCGTTCTTTCTGCTCAAACTTAAAAAATAAAAAAGTATTTTTATGCTTGTAGCTCTGTTTATTTTTAAGAATGCTGTTCAATTAACTATTAACAAGACAGTCTTGCCAATACGAAGGCCCTAGAAAAGATGTAATCAAGAAAGTCTTTCAGACTAGGCTGGTGGGTGGCAGGGAGCTGAGCTGGGCATGGCTGGGAGACAGGGTTCCGTGTCAGAGCTGGTGACCCAGCAGAAAATACTTGAAAAGGCACATTTACAAGCTGTGCATCCTGTGTCTGAGTTGGGGGGAGTATAATATAAAACATGGCTTCCTTGTCCCCTGAATATATATCAATCGAGGGAGGCTACAGGAAGCCCCTCTGCCATGCACATTTGGGGAATTCCAAGAAGCTAGGAAGCACAAAAGAGAAACTTTCTGCTTGCTGCCCAAAAGAAAATGTGCAAAGCCAAACACGTTCAATGTTAAAAGCAAGATCTGTGTTCCTCTTACGTCTTCAAGGAAGTTTGCTTATATGGAAAAAAGTGAGGTTGTGGTTCAGCCCTGGAACACAGGGGCCTTTACAGACACTCTAACATTCAGGGGAGAGCGGTGAGGCTTCTCTCCAGGATATTTCTCACCGAAGCTTCTGCTTCTATGTGCTGTTTGCACCCTGCAGTTGAGGGGCTGGAAGCTAATAGGAAGCCGGTTGGCCTGAGACACAGCTGGGAAGGGGGCTATGTTGTCACTGAAACGTGTCGGTGGCATGAGGTCACGGGTTTCAGCCTCCACGTCACTCCTTACGTAACTGGAGACGTGTGAATTGTGAATGCCCATTCCCTGTAGCTCGCCTTGCATCCCTAATGACTCATTAAACAGCAGCCGCACAAAGCTCTTTCTGAGTGCCAAGTCACATCGCCCTCAGGCAGTGCGGGAAAGCTCCTGGGGAGTCTCCCCGGGAAGGGTGCTGGCCGGAAGCCTTCTGCGGGGTACTCTTGAGGCCTTCTCTCATGCTCTAGAAAGGTACCTTCCAGCAGAATGGATAACAAGCAAACTAAACCTAGCAAAGCTTAATTAGGATCCAAATCCTAATTTGTACAAAGGCTCCGTACTTCTGTGTCTTCTCAGATTCAGAAAGACGGTAACATGTTGTTGTTTAAGATGCCACATTATTAAGCAGCACAGCATGGGGGGGTCCGGAGGAAGAAACTAGGGATCTTGGTCTTTGAACATCTGGAATCCCATAAGCCAGTTTTGCACCTGGACACTGCTGCGTGTATTTGTCATTGAAGTCACTGGCAGTCCTTTATACTGAAATTGTCTGCCTGCGTACAAGGGTTAGGTTTCCTGTAATCATGGAAATCCTATATTCCCTGTGCAATTTTAGTCTTTAATAATTTATGAAAGTATGAAGCTGTCAGAGGTATGTGAAAGCACTCTTCAGAACATTTCTGTGGGATAGAGTTCAAATAATTTTCTAGGCTTCATTGTAACTACTATCTTTCAAGAAGCAATATTCAATCTCACTTTTTATATGTATTAAAAAACTTTTCCCATTGGCGTGAAACAATTTATAAATTGCATTTATGGTCTCCGTTCTTTACCTCCAAAGGATTTAGTTTAGATAAAAAAGACATTAATTTTCGCATGAACTCCCTGGTAGGAACAAAATAAGAAAAAATGATTAGAACTGTATGAAATAGGGATGCTTTCAGGGTTATTGTACATTCTTAAGTATAAGATAAATAGGTCCCTTCTGTTTATGATTTTTTCTTTCTATTTTTCCGTGTCTTATACCTTATAATGATAATGTATTGCTTTAAATAAAGAAACATAATTTTATACCTACTTTGTGAGGATGACATTTTAAGACGGACTAGGCCTTAGGCCAATTTATGAAATATTTTATATGATTATCTGATAGATTTTCATCAAAAATGCCAAGAAGCAAGCTCCTGCTAAAGGCAGACAATGCCTGAAATTTGAATATTTCCAAGGGGAAAAATGTCCTTAAACCAAGTGGTCTAGTTTCTTTTTCTTTCTTTTTTTTTTTTTTTTTTTGCAGTTTTTGCCCGGGGCCGGCACCCTACTCCTTTGAGCCCCAGGCGCCGCCCGAGGTGGTCTAGTTTCTTTGCATGGCACACCAATTTTGCTTTGCGTTTCTGTTTTGCAAAGCAACACAGAATTTGAATAAAATTAGAAGGGGAAAGTGGCAGTGATATAGAGTCTGGAAGTCTGTCCTCTCCAAATCCAATGTGGAAACTGGATCCCAGAGCTGGGGCTGGGGCCTGGTGGGAGATGTCTGAGGCCTGGCAGCACATCCCCCATACAAACTCTTTTAATGAGTGTGTTCTGTCTCAGTCAGGTCTGCCGAGAATTGATGGTTAAAAGGAGCCTGGCAGCTCCCCTCCACCTGTTGCTTCTCCAGCTCCCAGTTGCCTTTCCTTAAGCCTTCCAGGAGCAGGTGCCAGCAAAACCCTTCCTGTGCAGCCCGCAGAGCTCTGAGCCAAAAGGAACTCCTCTTTCCATAAATTTACTGCCTCAGCTATTCCCTTTATAGCAACACAGGCAGACTAAGACAGGTCGGCTCCTCAAACATGCCACCCTCTAACAAAGTCCATTTTCAGAAATTCTGGGTAATTATTTTAAATTTTAACAAAACTTAAACCAACGTAACTGCTTTTAATTTGATAGAATCAGCAATCGATCTGAATCGATCCTACTGAAATAGGATCAGGGCGCTCTTTGCCTCTTATTGACTCGGGGAAGGCCTTGCTCGCCCTCTTCCATTACTCCGACAGCTCCCTGCTGAGAACTGGAGGGCTTTCATTGTGAACTATTCTGAGGGCACGCACCTTGCAGCTTGTGACTATTAGAAATGATGTATAAATTGCACCGCATTGTTACTCTCCATAACTTTTTGAGAAACAGCATTGTCAAAAGTGTTTTCTGGAGAAGTCTTTATTAAAGGAAAGACACCCTTGCAAAGAGATAATTCTCTTCCAATTCTGAGAAAATATTTAAGAGTGGCCAGTAATCTCTCTACCCTCCAGCAAAATTGAGACCTAGAAGAACTAAGTATTGCTTCTTACTTTTGAACACAGTTTCTCTCTGAAGATGATAAGCTCTTTCAAACCTCAATCAGTACAGCCATTACAAATTCCATCCAGACTAGTTCTGTGCTTCTGAAAGGGTATGAACAGTGTATACCATATATTTTTTTAAATTTCTTGTAATAAATATGTTTTAAAAAGGTGAACTGTATTAGGAAAAATCTATTCATTTTTCAGAATCTTGGAGCAGTCTCAAGTATTTTAAATAAGCCCTAAAAAAAAAGAAAACAAACAAAAACTATAAAGATGTAAAAGGGCTAAAAGATAATTAAAAAATATACAAACAAAATACATACTCAGGGTAATAGACAGACAGTGATTTAATATTTTGTTTGGCTTTGTTAAATTGCCTTTTATGTTGTTTTTTTTTTTTTTTTTGAGACAGAGCCTCAATATCTCACCCTGGATAGAGTGGTGTGGCATCACAGCTCACAGCATCCTCCAATTCCTGTGCTCAAGCGGGTCTCCTGCCTCCGCCTCCCAAGTAGCTGGGACCACAGGTCCCTGACACAATGCTTGGCCATTTTTTGGTTGCAGCCATCATTCTTGTTTGGCGGGCCCGGGCTGGATTCGAACCCACCAGCTCAGGTGTATGTGGCTGGCGCCTTAGCCCTTTGAGCCACAGGCGCTGAGCCTTAAATTGGTTTTGTAATAAGATATGGAATTATATAATGCATTTTAAACAGTCACTAAAAGAAAAACTATTTTATAATACCTCGTTTAATTAGATGAAATATTATATTTGAAGTTATTTTGCAAGCTATGAAGAGCTACTGAGAGGTAACGTGACCAATATTGTTCCTTAGAGTGCAGGATGAATGAGGCATTATCGAGTCCTTGTAGTAGAAATATCAAATTCAGGTGTCAAAAGAATTGGAATGTTTTCATTAATAATTTTATTATAAATATTCGAATACCCCCAATTCATTAAATAAGATGAAGTGCAACCCTAGCCCCCTCAACACTTGGTCTGACATGAGAGCGTGTGCAGTGCTGGGCAAGAGCATGGAAACCCAGGGGGCAGCATTTACCTTGATACACGAAGTGGAAGCCCCGGGCAGAGGCCCCACTCTTTGCGCTGAATCGGAGCAAAATTTGATTCGATGTAGCCAAAGGTAAGGTCTCACCTGTAAGCAAAAACAGAGATAATCCATGAGATCTATGAAATGCACAGCCTTGAGGTGGACAATAGTAGTTTGGAAAATGATAATGAACTTGAAATTTCGTATTCAAGTTTTGAGCCTAAAAAATATAGAGGGCTTAAGACCCAAATATATCATTTTTAGAAAGATTTTGAAACTGCTCTTGCTTGTGTATCCTATTAAAATACAGGGTACTCATTATTTCACTTTTGCTTTATTTTGAAGAAAGCATCAAAAAGGGCTTTCTGACTGGTAATACAGGAGACAGGTACTGAGCAAAAAACATTTACTCAGGAAGAGTCACTTTAATTTGATAATGACCTGTTAGGATTTTACTTAATATTAAGTAAACATCTCTGAATGTAAAGCTGAGTAAAGCAAAAAAAATCCCTTAACTGATGGATAAAAAGTCTGAAGCATATTTTTAGCCCTTTAAAGTACACACAAGATGGAGAAGAGTCTGTTTCAGGCATGTTGAGAGGCCCATGAATTGGCTTGAACTTCTAGGGAGAATTTGTGACTATGTAATAGCACATTGAATTGCGCCCTCTGGTGCATTCTCAGACAGGTGGTCACTCAACATTGCTAGAAAATAACAAACACGGATCCTAAGACTTTCGGTTAACAAGGAAACAGTGAACAATTGTAAATAACCAAACTCGTAACCTTCCCTGGCCAAAGGCTGTGATGCAAATACCTTACTTGGTAAAAATAACTTGGGAGATTCGCTCAGTAAATGATGAAAATGAGGCAATAGTACAAATAAGGGTTGGGTCACCTATTTAAGGGCCATTAAATAAATTGTGCCACATATTTCAACAATTCAGAACTCAAAGGAATCACATTCGATGTCTACAGGGCACCCCAAAAGTCCCCATACATAGGGGAAATGGGAAATTCTAGCTAAAGGTATCTTTATTTACAAAATATTCACCATGAAATTTTACAAAGAGGCCAAAATGTACGTAATATTTAGCAAATATTTTGCAAAACTGTGTAACAGATATTTTGTAAATAAAAGTAATTTTAGTTAAAATCTCCCATTTCCCTGGCATATGATGAATTTAGGGGCGACTCTTGGGATACCCTCTCTTTATGTTTTTGATAGGGAAAAATGTCTGAGTTCTTCTAAGTGAAAGAATGGGACAAAAAATAAGTTGTGAAATCATACCCCATGTTGTATGGGATGTCATATATGTTCCCATGCATGCAAATGGGCAAGAGTGTCTGCGTGTCTGTGTATCCGTGAGCGTTTATGCACGTGTTGATACAGGTGATCTCTATATGTTTGCATTTATAGGTTGGGAATAATTTAGACTAAAGTGCTAATAGTTTTTATCTCCAGTTGGAATACAAAATAAACATACAAGATAATTTATTATCTCTTTAGATATTTGCTTCTTTTATGAGGTAAGTACTATATCTTCCACAATTTTAGCAAGTAAAACGATAAAGGCAGATGGCTTTACATAGGAGATAAATAATACTTTTGAAATCTGGCATGTAAAATAAGATTATCTCAAACACACATTAAAATTCAAAGATGATTAAATTTCTCATTAAAACAAAGAAAAAGAAATAGGCAAGTTTAAAATTAATCACCCTAGCTGTCTAAATGGAATTAATTGAAAGAATCTTTGCATTTGTACCTGAATGAGACCCCGAGAGTGAGCTAAGAAGTCTGGCCTGCACGTGTGTTCCATCGAATAACTCTGCCAGGTCGTTCAGAGCCGTCTGGAAATAGGCAAACTGTCCAAACACCACTGTGAAATAAAAGGGACGGGTTGGACAATATACTTTAAAAGATGCAGTGGGGATTTGGTTGTCCTACTCTACGTTTACTGACTGACTCAAAGGTTGATTATCCTAAGAATCTTGTAAAAAAAAAAAATTATTAACTAATTTTCTTTGCTTCCTAAGCTTTCAGTGGATTAAATACTTTCATTTTGCTTCTTGGTCTTTTGTTATGTTGAGGACTGTTTTGTTCCTTTAATAAATCGTACATTAAGACTGTTAGAGGAATATCTGTAAAGGTATCCATTTATTTTTGAGCAATCAGTGACATTTTGTTCAATGAAGAAAGAAGGAGAGAGATCAAGCCTCATGATGATTTGATGGGATGTTTAAAATTCCTTACAAAAGGTTATTGTAACAGCAAATCATACTAACCCACGGCCAGATTGATATTAATTCATTTAAACGCATGATTTAGCAATATATCGTAGGAAGGGCTCATTATTACACTCTATAATTTTGTTTATCCTGCAGGTTATGTAAGTTACCTAAACACGCCTTCTTCAGATACAATAAAATTACGTATTTTATGACTTTGGATGCAATCAATGTTTGTGCATCTGAATTGATAATGCAGAGAGGCTTTCTAATATTTAGGAAAACCTGTGATTTAGTATTTATTTATAAGCAATGAGAAAGTAACTCTTTCTTATTTAGGTGTAAGGTTAGCACTGAAATCATTCCGAATCATTAGCAGGAAGAAAGGGAGGGGTGTGTATCAGTTACACATATCGGAATTCTACAGGAGGAGTCACTGTCAGCATTGGCACGGTGACGGCCATCGGCCTCTAACAGCACACGTGTCCGTGTGCGCACCTGTGTACATACGGGGACTTACGTCACAGGATCTGTACAGGTGTATAATGTAGCAGGTGTTTTGAGAGTTACGACTTCCTGGAGAGAGAAATGCAAAGGAGATATGTAGGCCAGGTAGATTTTTCTAAGAGAAGAAGTGCTCTAAAAAGCCGGTATCTTGGGGACGAGAGAGGAATAGGAAGTTGTGATTTCTCTACAGTTTTCACTTATTCAAGCCCTCTCTACCTCTTCACCTGCCAAAATTCATTAAATTTTTAGCATGTTCGAGGCTGGATGCTTGGCTCTTTCTTCTAATTAGTGAATTATACATACATAGTTCCTACTTTTCTGGAAATGTTTAGTGAGCATTAATTCTGTGCTAGAAATAAAGAACGGAAAGATACGAACATTGTCCCAGGACGTCACAGCCGGGAACACCCAGCTCCTTCTGGAGAGGGGTCGCAGCCTTCCCTACCTCGAGTCATTGAGCTGGGCTCCAACCTACAGCTGATACTCAACCCAAGGGAGCAAACTCATTAGCTAAAAGACAGCAACTGCCCAGTGCTGTCTGTGCCACAGCTGGAAACATGGCAGCAGTGATGGGAAGGGTTTGGGGGATGTCAGCCTTCGGGATTGCCGATGTTTCATAGGGATAAGGGACATTATTGCTAGTCCTCCAAGAATTCTTTGTGTATGAACAGAATAAAAGAAAATTATTTCAGTGAGTGAAGGGACTATGAAGAACAAGAGTTCTGGAGGTGACAACAGGGGTGGAGGGTCTGGAGGTGACAATTGGGGCAGGTTGTCTGGAGGTGACAAATGGGGCAGATGGTCTGCTTTGGCTAACCGGGGATAAAGAGAAGGGGGGATTGGGTGGCAAAGACTTATAGCAAAGGGAGGGAATGAAAGGAACATTGGGACTTCTGAATACCTTAGTGTCACTTCCCACTGGGGGACGGTGCTGTCAGGACAGGTGGTGTCCTCCCAACCTGGCAGTGGTTACTTCAGACACTGTGCTCAGGTTGTACATCGGCCTCACACCCCACGCCATGAGCATGTCAGAGTCACAGACTATATTTTATTCATCTTTGTGTCCCTGGCACTTCCCACAGTTTTTGAATTAATTGTTTAATTAGTCAGTAAATGTCCCAGGAGACAGTAGGGAAGTGGGGAGAACATAAACAAGGCGGAATGAATTTCCATCAAGTATTGAGTGTAACCGTGGTATTCCAAACTAGAGGTTTCTGCTCCTAGAGTGTAGGAGAGTCTGTGTCACTACACATTTCACACCAGGAACTTACAATCAGTATTTAGGGTAGGAACATGGCCGTTTGTTCTGCTGAAGATGCTTAACTGTGCTGTGATAACAATAAAATTTTGCACTCAGCCAAAATCCAGGAATAGTGCTGCTACATCCCATTGAGATAGGTACTTTATTGTGTATACAGAAAGTGAAAGTAGAAGGAATTTTTGTGATAAAGTAAATGGAGAATGTTCTTGAGCATTTAGGTGAAAAGATGTATTTCATTCAAATACACAATTAAGGCCGAGGTTAAATAAGAAACATTCATAGAGAGAATCTGGGCCAGCTGAAAGGTTTGTATCTGGACACAGTTCTAAGTATTGTCCACGTATCACAACAAAGAAAACATCCATATGCAGGGGAGGTTTTCATGGGATTTTAAGAGGCTTGTGAATAATAAGAAGTTTACAGAAATCACGTGTCTCCCAAATACTAGCTTCTTACTCAGAAAATGACTTCCTTGTCATAAATTAAAATGCATTCCCACATTTGAATTTTTACCTGCTTTTTATTCTGACGAGGTGATTGCCATTCTAATGCAGAGAAAAATATCAACTATGCAGGGTTTTTAATATTACTATTGGAGAAAAGGAAATAGTCCACAAGATGGCAAATGCTACTGTCTGGCTTACTCCAGAAAAGAATACAATACAGGACAAATTTTCCTGGTCGAGAGTGGGTGTGGGCACTATGGAGGCCGCGTACAGACCCCCCGAGGAGACCACTCTAGGGACTGTTACTCTGGAAAACTGGTTCAGATTTGGAGCAAAACTCAGAAAGTTGGGTTTCCCCAGGTGAAACAGGATTCCGCCTGTTTCCTACTTCTCTGAGCACACAGAAGTCGGCTCAGGGATCCAGTGATTCGCATCAGGACCGGATGTGTGACTTTTCGCGTTGGGGGTGAACAGAGATACGCTGCCCTGTCCTGGCCCACGCTCACGTCCCAATCCTCCTACACTTAAAAACCACCAACTTAGAGGAGGAGTTTGGGAAAAAATATAAACAAGGCCAAACCAATTCTCTGCTTATTCTGGATTAGAAACCTAGAAGGGAATTTAAACACGTCATATCACAATGGTAAAACTAACATTGGAGTGAACGTGGCGTAGGCAGAATGGTTTTAGAAAGCTTGCTACGTCAATGCAACTTGTCTTCTTTATACTATGATTTATTCTCCTAAGAGCTAGAATTCTGGCTCATGAAATGGCAGAAAAACTTAACAGTGAAAAGAAATATGGGAATAAATCAACAATAAATTCTTACCAAACTCCTTTGGCACAGTTATGGAATAGAGACACACTTGCCCAGCTGTGTAATTATGAGGGTAGTTTGGTGATAAAACTACCCCTTCCGACCCCATGTACTGACCTCCACAGGGCGCTGAAAATAAAACCAACCAAGAATTACATTGTGCAGAACAGCCCTGTGAGTGACAGGTGAACTGAAGCCAACTGTCACCAAATAAGTGAGCAGCATGCCACGTTTATTTAAAAACTTAACAAAATATTAAAGTTAAAATCTCCTTTCACATTGCTGTCAAAGTAACAGAAAAATAAAATAAAGAATTTACCAGGTTAGAATTAAAGTGATTCAACTTACCTACCTAACACTATTTTCAAGATCTGTCTCAGGCATGTTAAAATAATAAAGAAAATAGCTATAATAATACTATCTCCAATACAGTAATAATAAAATAGATTCAATACAGATATGATTGAATTACTTTTGAAAGTCTCCCCAGTGTGGTTGATATCAATTGCCACATTAACTTAAGAGGTACCAAGATTATTTCAGTTTTCCATTGTTTTTATATTTATATGAGACTGAAAGGAACATGATTTGCTTTTTAGAGTTTTTGGTTTTAACTTTTCATCTCACTGGTTCAGTTACTTTTCAACATATATAATATCTAATGTTTCTGGGGTATTTTCCTGAGTTCGATTCAAAGCTAAAAGAGGCCATTTCTAGAAAGGTTGGGCAGATAAAATAAGATGCTCAGAGTGTGTATGTGTTGATTTTCTCTGATTTTCGTATCTACTTTGGTGTTGCTTTGGCTGAGGAAAAGATGCTGTAGCACAGATGTCTGAAAGACTTTATCCTCACCTCATATTGAAACAGACATCCCATTAAACCCAGTCACTTAATATCCAGTCTTTAAATTAAATCATCAATACTTCTATTCCTCGTATTTTTACATAAGGACGGTTCCAGGCCACCCATCTATTTAGCTGTAAAGCTGTGACCAGACAGAAGTCACTTCAGTTCCACGTCATCTGTCACCACACTGGCTATGGTCTGACTACACTTATTATCTTAGATCAGCGGTGCTCAACCTGTGGGTCATGACCCCTTTTTAACAATGAAAATACATTGCGGCATTAGGAAGGTTGAGAACCACTGTCTTAGATGAACCTTTGCTCATTTCAATAAAGACTTAATTCTAGTGTTCCAGAAACTTTATATTTCTACAGATCATTTCTTCATTTCTTTGTATAGTACTTGGAGTTGCTGTTTTACTTTCCTTTCCTTTTCTTTCTTTTTTGTTTTTTGACAGTCATTTCTTCTTGAGCTAGCAATTCAGAAGCATCATGAAAAAAAAACCCAGAAATTAGAAATAGCATCTTTAATCTTTGAATGTTAATTAGTACACTGTTAAATCCTAATTGATGGACAGAACATTCTCCAAGATTAATAAAACTTCTAAGAATATGGTAATGCTAAGGTTAAGGCATTTTGCTAATGATTTATCAGAGAGATTTCCCGAATACATGCATTACAATGGCTTGAAAAAGTTAAGTCGATATTGCAAAAATCAATGGAAAACCTCTCAGACATCTGACAGCTTTGATCTGTTTATGATCAACTGGAAGAGACTTCACTTAATTAGACTAAGCTAAGCCTTCATGCTAATGTCTTAATTCAGAATCATGTTATCATTCTAAAGACATTTGCATATACTTTTTTTATAATTTTAAATAGCAAAAGAAATTATTTTATTTTCTCTTTGAGATGAAGGATATTTCTGTAGCTCAGCTCCAAGGTGTCAGGTTTTCATCAGATTGCTGGGACACTTCCTCCACCAAGGCAAGTGTATCACTCAATTTTTATTTCCTTTCATCTCCCATGTAAATTTAACCAGTTTATTTCAGAATTATCTTTTCATTTTCCTTAAAGTCTTAATATTAAGTTCAAAAGTCAGTACAAGTAAAAAATGGAAATTTATTTCATTTTAGTCATTAAAAAAATTTAAGCAATTCATTTTATAAATGCCCTCCTTCCAAATACACACACACAAAAAATCAATTTCAAATTTTAAGCAATACAAATGAAAAATGGAAATAAATCACCACCAGCACAAAATTTTGATTCCCAAACATTCTCACTAGGGACATCTTCTGATCTATTTTTTGAAGGATAGCTACAAAGACTTATATAGTCCAAGGATAGAATAAGAGTCTCACTAAGTATCAACTTTTGACAACAGAGAATTTTTATTTTTTGAGACAGAGTCTCACTGTGGCATCACAGCTCCCAGCAACCTCAAACTCTTGGGCTCAAGAGATCCTCCTGCCTCAGCCTCCCAAGTGGCTGGGACTATAGGCACCCACCACAACGCCTGGCTAGATTTTCTGTTTTTAGTAGAGAAGGTGTCTCGCTCTTGCTCAGACTGGCCTTGAACTCCTGAGCTCAACGGATTCTCCTGCCTTGGTCTCCCAGAGTGCTAGGATTAGGGGTTGAAGCCACTGAGCCCGGCCAAGAAGATATATTTTTTAAGTCAAAAGATGAAATGAGAGGGCAGTACCTGTGACTCAAAGGAGTAGGGCGCCAGCCTCATATGCCAGAGGTGGCAGTTTCAAACCCAACCCTGGCCAAAAAATAATAATAATAATAAATAAATAAGTAAATAAAATATGAAATGAGAGAAACATGATCTGGCACTTTGGCTCTTTACTACCTTGAGAAACTGTGCTTACACCTATATATTCTTCCTCAGCCTTAAAAGGTAAGCACCAAAACTACATAATATGTTTCAGGCATAACCAAACATCTGCGAAATTGAGAAAAATAGGTAGAGAATATTTATTTAAAATTTAATAATTATTATGTTTGTTTTACTGTACTAATATGAGAAACAGGTGGTGTCCTCATATGAGAAATTATTTTATAGTAGCTATAACAGAAAAATATGTGCTCACTCTCTGGTAATTGTGGTGTTAGATCTTTTCCTAAATGAAGACATGCTCCAGGATTCACTGCAGGTGGTAACAACATCCCTGCTCACCCATCGGGGTTAATTTCCACACACACCTCCTTCGTATATAATGGCAACAATACACAATCACATTGAATAAACACACACAACAAAACAAAAAGACCCTGTCAAACAGAAGCTATTCCGACCCTTGTGAGGAACTCCACACTGTTCCAATTTTAGTTCTAAATCTGTAGCAAACCACAGTGAACACAAATTATAGGCTATAAATGAATAACCAGGAAAAACAGGGTAGCATGCATGTAAAGCAAACTGGTCCGAAATGCACTGTGTCTGCATATAAACACTCTCAAAATGTACAGAAGAGAGTAGAAGTGCTCACGTTCCACTGGGGACCTGAGTGAATCACACGTGTTGATACGCACTCAACACGTGGTGCTCCCGCGGGAGATCCAAGTACGCAGAGGCCGTGAACTCTGCTCTGAAGATTAGAACGCCACGTCTGTTCACATGTGACCAGAACGGCACACCCAGACTTCACACATCTTCCAATGGGAAAGAAGAAACGCTCCGTGATTTAAAATTTTATAATAAATATATTGTCCAGTGTGACAACCGTTAACAGGTTACAGTTGGTTTTCCATTAAAAATTACTGATTTATTCACCGACACTAGACACATTTATTAAGTTCTTACTGTGTACCCACAACTCATGCTGGGTCCAGAGAGACACAGGTCCCTGAACTTGAAAGCTCTCAAGGTCACAAAAAGATGGATTTAGAAACACTGAAATAGCAGAGTGTGCAAGGGAATTGTTTTTGTTTATCATTTCTTATGTGTTTGTTTTTGTCTATGTACTGATTTTCTAGAACAACTATTTGGTCAACATTGTCAGTACTGTTGTTAGGCTGTCTTGAAGAAAACGTTTGTTTGATAAGTTCGATTTATCAAGTGGAATTGGGTCATTGAATTTATCCTACAACTATCCTGCCGATCAATTTCTCTTCAGCAAACTAGGAGTTTCTAACTTTCCTTCTTTCTTCTTCTTCTTGATAAAATACACATCACACAAAGAGTAAAGGGTGTAAGTCTCACGTCCGCAGCTTCTGCCTGTGGAGACTCCCATGAAACCACCACCTGGATTCAGACGCAGAGGGTGGCACAGCTCAAGTCTGTCCCCTGCGTCCCCTGGTTCACACCCAATGGGCCCCTGCTGTCTGACCCGTCACTGTAGGTTAGCGTCATCTGTTCTTAAAGCTCCACCTGACTCGTAAGATGTGATTTTACTAATTTACTCTCTAAGTAAGAAATTACAAACTATTAACGTTTTGGGGGAAAATGACACATCTATTCATACACAGTAGAACCTCCATCATTGACCCCTCTCTGCAATGACCAGCTCCTTAAGTTCTACTGTACTTAACTTTTTTCTATGTGTGTGTATACACATACAGACACATATTTTTATGCACATTTTACATATATGATTACATATGTATATATATAGAGAGAAGAAACTACAGAATGCTAATTAGGATTCTTTGTGACATTAAAAATGTCAGATAGTCTGGGTGAAGGACAAACATTGTCATCTAGAAACCCGTGAGAATGGCCAATACACTGCTAAATTAAACAATCAAGGGATGTCAAATTCCACACACTCTTGGCAACCGACCCCCAGACCAGGTCAATGCAGGACTGAGACGGGAAACTGTTCTTCAAATGAGATTTTGAATCCAAAAGGCAAGCCCTGCCTCGGGGAGCCTGTGTCTCTCCACACCTACCGTGGCAGGAGGGCAGGGCACGGTCCCAGGAGGGCTTCCCGTCCGCTCCGATCACACACATGATGGACGAGGGGTCCACAACCTTGTACCCCGAGTCACACTGGTACGTGACGGTCGAGCCGAGTTTGAAGTCTGTCCCAATTCTTGTGCCGTTCATTATATTTCCGGGGTCAAAACAAGCTTCCCGGGGCTTCTCTGAGGAGAAAGGAAGGTGGAGCCCGTGAGAGCAGCGTCTTTTCTCTGTTTATTCACTTTGTCCCTTACTTGTTTTATTTAGGGCCTAGAACAGTGCTTACTTAGCATGTGAGAAATGTTCAAAAAAATACTCAATCCTTGGCTGACAGCCAAGTTAGCCTATTGAATAAAAATAATAGTATTCTTGTTCAATAAAATATTTATTTTCAAACCACATTTTACTACAGAATTGATATTGAATTACCTTCATCTAGGCAAAAAAGAAATACATAGTACTCCGTTTTTATACACTTATCCATTTGGTTTTGGCTATGGATTTTAGTACTGAACCCAAGAATTGATTCTGGAACAACTGAAGTTCATTTTATAACTTTTAAACTTAAATCATATTAACATGGAATCACGCTACACCTTTAAGAAAAGATAGGATAATCTGGCTTCTCAAAAAGAAAATGATTTAACTCATGAACTTTGAGGGCACCTTTCTTATACTGACACTTGTAGATAAAACGTGAACAGGGAAAGATGCTGTGACTCTCAGAATTGTCATGGTGGTGTCAGTCTCCGTAGGAGTGAACTGCAAACTTAGCAGAGAAGATGTTTACTAATTGATAAGAAACAAACATCATGTCTGACCTGCAATGATGAGTTACCCGACAGTTCCATCTTAATTGTAATAATTGCAGAAATTGACTGAGGGCTTTTGCTGTTCTAAGCCCTGAGCTCAGCACGCTGTGTGTTTAACTCCAATCTTCACTACACCTGTTTGACGTAAGAATTGTGAAAATCGGTAGCACAGGAATGCTAAAGAACCCCCACAGGTACGCACTACAGAAACCGGTTCAAATCTCAGGACAAGAAATAAAGCATTCCCTTTGCCCTGTACTAAATATTCTCACCAAACACAAAACTTCCTTTTTCCTCAGAGTTTTGTTACTCTGTAATCAGTTTCAATTATCTTCTGGCAGCCTTAATATTTTTAATTATCTATTTCCGCAAACCAACCAAAATATCTCTAAGCGAAAAAGTGTGCACCCAGTATTATCTACTAAGAGTAGATAATATATAAGACCAAAACAAACAAACAAATAACAAAAAAAACCCACCACACTTTGAGAAGCCTTGTAGGAAGACAAAGACGCCTATGTAACTGTGTTTATTCGATGTTTTCAATTACATTTTAATTCCCTATGAATTAACATCAACAAAAAAGAGATCTCTTTGGCAATCTATCATGATAATCTATTATGTTTATATATTATACACAAAGTCTATTACAATAATCCATTATATTTAATAAATATATTTCATCGATCTATACATTCTGGGGTTGTATATTCATATATATGTATACGTATAAAATAACTGTGGAAACCTACTCAAAGGGCCTCTGTTTTTTCTCTTGTTACAGTCTCTCTTCAGGCATCATCTGTGCCTTGGGACCAGTATTCTAATTGTTTTTATTGAAAACCTATTTGGATATTTCAAATGGAAGGTGACTTTTTTTTTTTTTTTTTCCCCTGAGACAGAGTCTTACTCTCTGCCCTGGCATTATAGCTCACAGCAACCTCAAACTCTTGGGCCTCAGTGATAGCCTTGCCTCATCCTTCTGAGTAGCTGGAACTACAGGCGGTAGACTCAATGCCCCGCTGGGTTTTCCATCTTTAGTAGAGACTGGCTCTGGCTCTTGCTCAGGCTAGTCTTGAACTTCTAAACTCAAGCAATCCACCCACATCAGCCTCCCAGAGTGCTAGGATTTTGCATGCGTGAACCACCATGCCCGGCTGGTAACTGACATTTTAATAATTTTTGTGGCTGCTTTAAATCCCATATAGAATACAGAACATTATTTTAAGTAAATACAGAATAAATAAATAAAACTTTAGGCACTATAAAAATTGTTCATTTTGCTCTTGTTTGTTCAGACATTCAACAAAATGCTCTGAGCCTCTAGGGAACACGAGCGCTGATCTACAGAAAATTTAAACTTTCTCAGTATACGTCCATCAATATGTCTGCTGCCTTTTCATCCTTTAAGATCTTTTTTGGGGAGGTCATGGTGTAGGGTGTATGGCACGCCTCTTGGGGGCAGGACACTATTATAAGAAGGATTTTATCTAACCTAATTCTTTGTCCCCTCAGTGAATCTGAAAAAATTAAAAAAAAAGATTTTTTTTGTTAATCTCTTTTAGTTTAGTATCCTATTTGGTTATGTATCATTTACATAACTTTCTCTTTTATGCCCCTACTTTTGATTTCTGATGGCAGGCTTTTCTTTAAATAACTGCGTCTAACCTTTGGTTCCATTTACCTAGTTGTCAGTTTAGATTGTTTGGTGATGAATCACTGACGCTGTTCTGCTTTACAATTTGCCAGGCTTTCTAATCAGACGATTATAGAACAGTGTGTTTTGCTGCTGTCTTGTCTGTTCCGTTTAGGGAAATCTTCCATGTCCCTGCAATGGAGCCTGGGCGACGGACTCCGGCCGCTGGGTCCCTGGGAGGGCTGTGGGGCACTACCGCCCTGTTCCTCCTCCTGTTTCATGGGAAAACTGGTTCTTCCCCCACTTCCTGACTGCACAAGAGCTTGCTCTGGGCTGAATGCAATGGCATCGCTGCCGTTGTCTTTCCAGTGATTCTTTTTCCCCTGACAAGCTCTACTGGAGAATGTTTTGGCCATTAAGAGTTATAGCCTCCATTTAGAGGCTACATATATTTTTACTATAGAATCCTGACCACAAGAGGAGTTTTCTTCATGTTACTCGTGAGGCACATTATACTTCATTTATCACTGACCCACCGATGCAGTTACTTTAGAATCAGGGAGAAGACCAGACATTGTAATAGGCAGTGATCCATGAAGATGAAGATTGATTACATTTGTTTATTTATTTGCTTGGCTTTGTTGTATTTGGGGCTATCATAGACTACGGTCATGGACATTGTCCTGCTGAAGTGCATTTTGGCGAAATCTTGTTAACATAGAAACTATCTGATCATACGGCAAAGGCTTGAAAGTACTGATTTCAATTATTCATGATGATAGCAGGTCCTATGGGAAAGGCTCAGCATATTTCTCTGCTGAGCTGTACAATTTCTTTTATTGTACTTTTTAAGAAAAATCCATACATTAGTAGATTTTGATATTTTGGAGCAAACAGATCAATTTTATGCTTAACACTATATATAAACACGTTTTCTAATGAGGTAAGAGATCAAATATATTCTATACTTAACCTTTAACATTGTTTTACAAGTTTAACTCCAACTTTAAATTAATATAAATGCTTTCATTTCTTATCTAAAACAGAAAAAATCCCTTATTACTGTGAGAATTTTTGCTAAGTTATCTTCTCTAATTCTTGGTAATATAATGTATTTTTGGTTTTATTGTTGTCATACCCATGAGAAATGGACTTGAAAAAGATATATGTATTTTCATGAACCCAACAGTCAAATGCTTTGTTTCTTTGGAAGTTTATCTGTTTTCCCTCCAATCCACTTTTTCTGCCATCTGCACACTGTCTTATGCATTTTGGCCAGGAACAAGATGGTGGACTTACTTGTACTTATCCTAAAATTTTAAAAGAGAAACATAAATATGAACTCACCTGATGATTTTATTATCTATTTTAGGTTACATAAAGTAATTAAGGTGTTTTTGTTTATTTTTGTTTATAAACAAAAAGAAAATCATTATGTTGGACAAGGCCCAACATAGGATTAGAAATGGGAAAGGTAGGGGCAGCACCTGTGGCTCAAAGGAGTAGGGCTCTGGCCCCATATGCTGGAGGAGGTGGTGGGTTCAAACCCATCCTTGGCCAAAAACTGCAAAAAAAAAAAAAAAAAAAAAAAAGAAGAAGAAGAAAGAAAGGGGAACTGTGGGGAATAGTGGATCCAGACCAACCGTCAGCCACTGACCCACTGACCAAATGGAGGACACACATTTCACGGAGCCACCAGGGCGGGCAGAGGCAGGGCAACATTCACCCTAAAGAATGTGGAGATCAGGATGGTGCCTGTGGCTCAAATGAGTAGGGTGCCGGCCCCATATGCTGGAGGTGGCAGGTTCAAACTCAGCCCCGGCCAAAAACTGCAAAAAAAAAAAAAAAGAATGTGGAGATCAAGTGGAACTATTTTTTGTACATAACTATAATCATTCCAAAGAAACAAACCAGCAGATATTAAAACACATCTTCAAATAATTCTCAGATTTCATCTAATTCTTCATCCCCACAACCATCATTTAATTTGACATGGCCGTGCATTTGGGAAATTCCCCCTCACATTTCTTTTTTGTTTCTGTCAGAGTAGAAATGTTTCTCTGGAATGTCTTCTCCACTGGAAAGCAGGGGACTCTTCCCGGATAGAGGAGTTACACGTCAGCAGGTGTGTGTGGAGCAGACGTGCAAGATGTATAGAGAAAAGCTCCCAGGCCAAACAATCCTGACACAGACGCAACTGCGCACGGTACCTTTAAACTCAATGGCGAACCCCGACAAGCCCACGGAGGCATCACTCCGAAATGCCAGAAAGAGGCTGTTTCCGCTGCTCTCTATTCTTTCTGGGGCTTGTGAGCCCTGAAAGCTCCCAATGAGTGGGCTGTTGGAATCGTCCCCTTCATAGACGTGCAGGAAGTCATAGCTGGGTTCCATGTTGAAACTGAGAAGACAGAATATTTAAGGCATTATACGCCTAATCTACACTTAGCTCATCTTCCTGACGATGAAACCACCTGGCACAGGCCTGTGACCAGGTGAGCTGGGCTTTAGGAAAGTTGCTGATCAGTCACGTAACACAATGGGGCATAGAGAACTACCACTAACAAGGTCTTAATTGTTTGTTCACTTTTAACATCCTAGAACGAGAGATGCCTCCGTTTTTGTTTAGTTTTGTTTTAAAGGAAGGTGCTACTAGAAGTTAGCATGAATTAACAAAAAACACAAAGAATCCAGAACCCACAGATGTTCACTGGTTTTGTAGAATAGCTCAGTGGTATTTGATAAATTCATAGTAGCTTTAGTAAATTCAGAAAATGATTGTTTTCAGTCTACTTAGGATTCAGAAACACAGACACTTAAAATTATGCTAAGATCTCACCAGCAGGAAAAAGTGAAGTGACGTAATCACATTCTAGCCTTAAAAATCGATGCAAAAATATCTAGAAGAGGCATCTTGTCCCATTGACAGAAAAATGAATCGTAAGTGGACCAAGAGGTCAATGGGGCAGTTTATAGAACTACTTGCCTTTAAAAATATCACATTCATTTAGTTCGAAATTTAAATTACCAAGTTGAAAAACAGTTTGTAATTTGATGACATGCAAGCATCACATATAATTTATTAATAATGCAATAATGTTTAAGAATCTATTTGTATGAAATGAACATAATATTTGAACTTCTATCATCTAGTTTAGCATATTTTAGGACTGAAATCTACTAATTCAGACTTTACAGCAACCAAATTTGGGGGACCTTTCAATGTGAAGCTATGTCAAGTCATAACTATGGTACTGGTAATAAACATCTATTGGTAGGAATATCGGGGTGTGCTATGGAATGCTGCCCGCATTTAGGGAAATAGGAGACATGGCCAAGAAATGAATGACACCAAGTGTGTCTACATCATACTTTTATTGCTTTTCTTTACTATTCTGTAATTCAGTCTTCTCGAAGGGGACGTACTGTGCAAGATAGACAGTATTTATAAGTCAGTTATGTGTGTCTGAATATGAGCAGAATGTGCCAAAGCATAATGACACGTTTCATCCCCTTCTGCGGCTTCATGGAATATCTATTACATGCAAAGCCAAGGGTTTACCTAATTCTAAAAATGGAGACTCTGTGAAGTAATCAATGAAGTAGTTTTTAGATATGGCATTTAATATCCTACTGAAAACAGGCATTCTGCAAGAGGAAGTACCTTTTGAATATCAAGGCGATGACAAAGTCTGGGTTGACTTTTATCTTCCAGTCACATTCTTTCCCAGGAGGATATGGCTGTGGGTAGTTGGGTGATAAAATAACTCCCGCTGGGCCCGTCAGATTCCCTCCACAAGCCGCTGTCACAGAACAAAGTCACAAGAGAAAAAGTTAGAGAGAGAAGAATGCCAGCTGAGAACTGAGACAATCACAGAACTCTGCAAAGGAAAAGAAAAAATAAAAAAGAGCTCATTTACCAGCATTTCTCCCCCACCCAAAGAGAAAATATGTTGGGTTATCAATTATCCGGATAAAATTTTAAGGCCTAGGATGTCTGAACATCTTTCATGTAACTGATCACAAATTTTATATAAGCTCCCATCCCATTTTAAGGAAGGATTTTCAAACTACTGACAAACAAACAAAATTCTTTTCCTATAACTTCATATTTTACTCACTCAATGGAACAGGCCACTTGCTCCCACATCCACCAACATGCACACCCAAAAAACCAGATAGAAAAAATATGCCAGGCGGCACCTGTAGCTCAGCGAGTAGGGTGCCAGCCCCGTATACCGAGGGTGGCGGGTTCAAACCTGGCCCTGGCTGAACTGCAAAACGAAAAAATGTGCCCATCAAAATTATTATATGGTCACATTGTTCCTTTTGCCATTTCTTATGGTTTATAAAGTCACTGCTTATTTATTCCTGAACATATGATTCATGTGGTACAATGATTATCTCTCTCTCTTGTTCATTGTTTTATCCCCAATGTCCAAGTAGTTTCTCAATCAGAATAAATATTCAGGAAAGGTTTGTTGAGTGAACAAATAAGTCATTTCACATTCTTATAGTCTTCTGATGTATGCAAGCCCTTGAATTAACCTCCCCACATTTCAAAATGGCAAACACCAAAAGTTTAAGGGACACCTACAAATACAGAATCAATGAGATTAAACTGGAACATTTATGCTCCTAAAATATTATTTGATCACAATGCTTCGTCTCCTATTAGAAAAAAAGGAGTTTATGTGATAGCCAATTTAGTTTGTTCTTATAATACATGGTCATCAATTCTGATTACATGTATTTACATTTATATTAGTGAGGCAGTAATTGGGTATCTCAACATTGTTAATAGGCAAGCCAGTTATTTTTCTTGAATCTGGAAGCGTTTAGCATTGTTTCATTTCTTAGATGAGATTTATCTGAAATCTTCCACCCTACGGAAGGTGTTAAAACTTTGCAGAAGTCTTAAGTACACACATTTTTGAAGCACCAAGATCATGCTGCGTTTATAGGTTCTTTGTGTCAAATACTATGGTTTGTCACAAATTGGTTTTAAAGTATCACCCTGTTACATCACAGCATTCCCCTAAACTATATATCTTATTTTACATATGCATTTAGGAAAAAGAAATAACAACTCAAGAAGAAAACGCCACAGTTGGTGACCTTTTCCCTCACACATAAAAAAAGTCCTTTTTTTTTTTTTTAGTAAATAAGATGAAGAAACTTGCTTTATAATATTCCATGATGGACGTGTCTTTAAATACTCATTTACCGCCCCTGAAAAGTTAATTATCCATAATCAGAAATACAACTAATTCCAATTCTTTTAGTTCTAATCTCAACGTCTAATCAGAGGCAAACTCTGAATAATGTCACGGGAAATATTTATAATAAATTCTTATAGAGACACACTCAAGAATCATATGATAGGTAATTTTCATAGGAAAAAGATTAAAATCCTTTCCTTAGTCTGCAATTTTATTTTAATAAACTATGTGGAAACAAATGTTTCATCAGTTCTCAGGGGGCTGCCCCTCTCCCCACATCGCAAACAAATACTGACAGCCCTGAGCTAATATTAGAAGCATGTACCAATTTTTTTTGGGGGGGGTTCTAATGTAGAGAAAGAAAGTACTGAAGGTCTAGAAGATTCTACTCCATGCTGTTTTGAAAGATGAAAAATGACAGATTCAGGCCACTGGTTACAGGGTGCTAACAGCAGAAAGATTTCAGGGATTTGATTCAAATATTGATTTAAAAGAAACGGAGGGGAGATCTTGTCTTACATGCAGAACCCAAGGGCTACTTAATGAGGCTATTTAAAAGCTTAGCGTGGAATTAAGTAGAACTGTCTTGCCTTGTTTGTTCTCTCTTTTGGGCTGATACTCTTTGTGTTAGCTTCATTAGGTTTTAATCAGGGAGCTTCAAAATATTTGGGATGGGATCAGAGTGCAATAGAAAATGCAGCTCTTGAGATGCGAGGAACGTCTCAAAAGGAACGGACGCAGAGATGAACTCCACGTCCTCCTACCAACCACAGCCCCCGCTGG
Organism: Perodicticus potto; assembly: GCA_963574655.1. Lineage (NCBI taxonomy): Eukaryota > Metazoa > Chordata > Mammalia > Primates > Lorisidae > Perodicticus > Perodicticus potto. The sequence continues at coordinate 26,621 of CAUYRH010046727.1, forward strand.
AAGGCACAGGCCCCCGCCCTATACACACGCAGCCCCTTTACGCTCCAGGGTGTGGGGCAGCCTCTGTAGGAGGACACGTCAGTACCACTGCGTGGGAACTTTAGGACATACTTGCCCTCAAGTACGACAGATGGTCTTTAAACAGCTGCTCTTTATGTCGGGAGAGCTGCCACACCAAATGGGTTTCAGCAATCTACGATACATTCTTGGTTTTCAGAATTTGGACTTGGGAGATTTCAGAATGAGTAAGAAAAGGGAAACTTTTGAGGGACACTCCTTGGAATTAATCATTTAAGACTCAACCAGAAATCTACAGGAGGAGAAGGCACTTGAGAAATAAAAAAAATAAAAAAAAAGTGGGGTAAAACAAAACAAAGCTTGACAGCAATTGGCAGCTGCTGAAAATATGTCATTGCAGATGGCAGATGAGAGGTGAAGAAAATGTAAAAAGGAGAAAGAGAACAGCGAGTAACAGGTGAGCGTATATTACCAGTAATAAAAGGGGAAATAGACAGAGCAGGTCAGTCAAAAGCACAAGTTCAAAGGACAAGTTCAAAGCACAAGTTCAAAGGGCCTGTAAGCCCACGAAAGAGAAAAAAAGTTCAACCTCATTATTAATTTAAAATGCCAGCTAAGGCCAGGAGCCGTCTCATGCAATCCTAGCATTCCGGGAGGCCAGGGAGGTCAGGGCAGGAGGATCCCTGGAGGACAGGAGTTAGAGACCAGCCTGAGCAATGGGAGACCCTGTTTCTAGGAAAAATAGCCGCTAAAGCCCCAGGGATTCAGGAGACTGAGGCAGAAGGATCACTTCAGTCTAGGAGTTTGAGGTTGCTTTGAGCTAGGCTGACACCCGGCGCTCTAGCCTGGGCAAGAGTGAGACTCTGTCTCTAGACATACATACATACATAAATGAACAAAAAGTAAAATGAAATAAATTAAAACAAAATAATAAAGTGCTGGTGAAAATAACAAGGAATCATCACTTTCTGCCCATATTATATTATGAGATTAAGAATTATCATATGTCCTACTTTTTTTCTAAATCAGCAAAAATAAACTTATGTGACTATGATGATTAAAATTGGTGCAACCATTCTGGAAGGAGTTTGAAAATGTTTCAAAGTCCTAGTTATGTTGTTTGTCAATATCACGGATGTGTTTTGCACAAGGGTGTTCACTGCAGCTGTCTTCCTAATAGGGAAAAGGTTGAGACAAGTTAATTGTACCATAAAGAGACTAGTGAACTAATATTGGTGGATTCAAAGAAAGAGATACTAGATATGGCTTTGGTGGTCCAGTAGGGAGCCAAGCTGGCTTCCAAAGAGATACTATGCAGCCACCAAAACCCAGCAGAAAAGACAAAATAACACAAAAGATATAGCATACTGATAAGAGTGCATTTTACAAAAC
>CAUYRH010046729.1:0-31930 GCA_963574655.1 Perodicticus potto
AGTGAATAATAATTTAATTAATATGGGTCATGTATGTTTTCCTAATCTTAAGTGAAATGTGACTAAGTTCATCTTTAGGAGATGCTACTATTTTATTGACATATATATTGTACAGTATAATCTATAATGTAAGTAAGCGTGTATGCCTGGCAAGTGTAGCTTCAAAGAAAATTTTGGAATCTGGTCTTTGTCCCAGGCAGAAAGCTGTACCTCCCCAGTGCACACTCCAGTTTCAATCTTCTTAGTTCTTTTGCCACACGCCAGATGTTTCAAATGACTTTTTGGTGTCGGAAATCTATTTTTGCGCATTTTGACTAATCATAATGCTTGAATTTTTGCCTTTCATATTTACTTTTTTCTGATAAAATATTTAAATGACATGTTATCCCTTACATACATTTGCACTTGGGGCTGACTCTATATCCAGTGTTAAGAGGGACCACGCAAAGAAATAAAATATTCAATATAACTTTATTATTTTATTAAAGAGATGAAAGTAGCATATATGAAATAATCATGACATGATTGTGTTTCTGACAATGAATACGTTGTATTAATTTGTTCATTGGGAAGTATACTGATTGTGATTGAGTATAGAATTTCGAACTAAACTGCTCGGTTTGAATTCTGGCTCTATTATTCAAGAGCTGTGTGAACTTGTATGAGGCCCTTGACTACTTTGGACCCTCTGTAAAGTGAGGGCGATATTAACAGCCATCTGTTTACATGGCTATTGTGAGGATTATCTGAGTTGAAATTCATAAAGCACGGCATTGCCTGGTACATAGTAAGTAATGTTTTACATCTGCTCTTGATGATAACGATGATGATGATGGTGACTTATTTTGCTGATGAGTTTACTGTAGTAAGTTCCAAGAAGGAAGAGGTAAGAATGAGTGGTAGACGTCTGGGTTAAATGCAGTGGACAGGTTTGGATGAATGCTTCAGAGGATGCTTATTGGGGGTCATGAGCAATACATGACAGAGGCACGTCGGGCTAAATTATGACATCTTCAAATGCGACTAAGTTCAAACATGATAGGCTGTGCAGCTGGCAGCTGTTGACAGTTTTGGATTATATGAAATATGTGTTGGGAGTTATCAGCCTGGCAGATGTGAAGCAAGGGGGTGGCACCAAGAAGAGGGCAAAGCTGAACAGGATGGAGGAGTGGGAAGAATGCCTAAAGGGATGTTTTGACTACGGGAGCAGAAAGAATGGTATCATCGGCCGCTGATACAGTTTAGAAAGGGAAATGGATGATTGAATCTGGGTTATGACACTTTATAGTGATAAAAGTATTACTAACTTATTTTATATTATTAAAAGGTTCTCAATGGCTTCTGAATCTCAAATCAAGCCTGAATGTTTATGATAATTTTGATAGTATGATTTTTCTTCCGTAATTAGTTGGGATTGGCTACCTGTTCTATGAAACATCCCTAGACTTCATATTTGTTTGATGTGAGTCTTACATTTCATAACAGTGTTAGGAAGCAGGCTTTTTCCCATGCAGTCCTTAAAATGTGTTTTATTTTTCTTTTCTCTCTAAGGTTTTCATTTAAATTGGGCTAATACTGGATTTGTGATCAGTGACCCTTCATGTAATGTTTTTATGTTTAAGCTCTTGAAATCCTAAAGCAGCTCTATGAACAGAAAATGATGTTAGAATATTTCCTCAATGGTCTTTTTGTCATGTACATTTTTGTCACTTTGTGGAGCTATAGTATAATAACTATTCGAGTGACCACTGCCTGTTTTGTTATTCCTTTATTTGTTCCTAGTGAAGTGAAAGTTACTGCAGTGTATAGTTGATGGTTGAAGGGTGAAGCAGTGTAGTTTGATAGATAAAGCAAAAAACATTGCAGCATCCAGAGTAAAAAAGAATGTCATTTATGTGCCCTCTCCAATACTTGCTGGGTTTGTCCCTCGAGTCAGTCACTTTAGCCTCTTGCATCCTGTACACAGGAGGAGCATCATGGTTTTAAGGGTTTTATCAGTACATGGAACTTATGAGAGGCTAAGAACAGGTATGCTCTTTGGCATAACTGCAGTTATCAAATGACCTAAAAAGAAAATGCAACATTGATATAATATTATCTATTTTGCAATTTATTTTCAACTATTATCAATTTTCCCAATAGTGTCCCCCTTGCTATTTTCTCTCTGGCTCAGAACTGAAGTCGGGGTCAGGCATTGTGTTCCTTTCTTCTCTTTAGCATACTTTCGTCTGGAACACTCTCTAATCTGTCACCTTTCTTTGTCTTTCTTGACCTCGAGAGTTTTAGAAAGTACAGGCAGTTATTTTGTAGTATGTCTCTCAATTTGGATTTATCTAATCATCCCCTTGGATTAAAAGATGTGCATTTTGGCAAGAATACTATGGAAGTGACGTTGTGTGTCCTTCTCAGCACATCCCATCAGGAGGTACACGATGTTATGGGATCATTTTGTAACTTCTTCGTCCAAGCTCTGGATTCACCTTTCTATCCAGGTAGCATGATTCCATTTAGAAGTGAATAACAGTGTTTAAAGGTCAAGATCAAGACCCTCATTGCTTCTGGTATTTCTTTACTTCTAGGTCCTCTCAGCAAGGAGCATTAGTAAGTATACATCTATGTCTATTTCTATATCTATGTGTCAATCTATTAATCATACCTCCAATTTCCTTCTCAAACCCAACAACGCATTGTTTCTCCTTGTTTACATTTATCGTTTCCTTTTCCAACAGTGAGAAGCCTGGCTTCCTAGATGTTCATTAGATGTGTTTATTTGCTAACTTGGAATACACAGAAGATGATTTCAGAATTGCTACCCCATATCATAGTAATAAAAGCAAAGCTACTAACAAGAATTCAATATTTTTTAACAGGTTGTTTTGGAATAAAATGTGCTATAGCAACATAATTTTTGCACAGTTCTTAAGTGTAAAGTTTATGAGTTTAAACAAATGTCTATACCCACATATCTCAAGTATCTTCAAGATACAGAATGTTTCCATCACCTTATAACGTTCTTGGTTCCCCTTTCTTGTTAATATCTACCCTCTCAAGAATAGCATTATTTTTTTGATATCTATTACTGTAGACTAGTTTTCTCTGCTCTAGAATTTCATATGAATGCAATTTTGTATCTGTCTTCTTTCACTCATTTTAATGACTGTGGGATTTATCCATGATATTGTATTTATCTATGGTTTGTTTCTTTTGATTGCTGAGAAGTTTTCTACTCTATGATTATGGTGCAGTTTGTTTATTCACTTGTTGATGAGTATCTTTTTGATTATTTCCAGTTTGGAGCTAATATAACTAAAATTACTATAATATTTTTATACAAATCTTGATAATATATGGGTTCCATTTTTCCTGGTTTAATATGTAGGATTAAAATTGGTAAGTCATAGGCAGGAATATGTTTAATTTTATAAGAAATTGACAAACCTTTTATCAAAGTTATTGTACCACTTACATGTCTACCAGCAACATATGAAAAGTTATTCTGTGTCCTCACCAACATTTGGTATTGTCGGTCTTTTAAAATTCTAGCCATTCAAATGTGTTGCGACAGTACCTCATTGTGGTTTTAATGATGCTAAGACTCTGAAGTCTAATGATGCTAAGACTTTTTCAAGAGATTATTGAACATTTGTGTATCTTCCTTTGTGAAATGCTTTTTAAAATCTTCTTCCATTTTCTGAGTTGTCTTTTTAGTCTAAGTTGTATGTAGAACTTTCAATGTCATGGATGTAAGTATTTTGATAGATTTATGCTTTGAAAATATTTCTCAACAATCTCTGGCTTGCCTATTTAATTTCTTAATGATATCGTTTGATGAGCAGAAATTGTGACTTTTAATGAAGACTACATTATACTTTTTTGTGTTATTACTTTCTTTATCCTTTCTAAATAAATCACTTCCTTCTTTCAGATTACAAATTTATTCTCTTTGTTTCTTCCAGGCTTACTTTTTAAATTTAGGTTTAATATCCATCTTGAATTAATTTTTGTGTATGATATGATGTAGAAGAAGCTTTATGTGTTTTTTTTTTTTGCAGTTTCTGGCCGGGGCTGGGTTAGAACCCGCCACCTCCGGCATATGGGGCCGGTGCCCTACTCACTGAGCCACAGGCGCTGCCCCACTTTATGTGTCTTAAACATAGATTTTATTTTAAAGAAAGTTTCCCTAGAAATATTTTTCTCCAGTCAGTATTAATTATTAATTAATAAAGACTCTTTTGTGTAGCACGTGATTAGAACCAGATCATATCAGATTAAGGGAAAGAAAATTTATTTGTTCACCATGCTAGAAAGAATAAGATGTATCTCAGAGGATCAAAGGAAAATACACAAGGACCAGGACTTCAGGAGCTCGAGCTAAGATGAATATTCCCAGGCTCTCTCTCCATCCATCTCTTATATCTGCTTTTCTCTGCTTAGCTTCACTTTGCAGGTAGCTTTGCTCTGTGGGGCAGGGAAGGTGGCTGCTGCCAACCTCAGATGCTCATCCTCTCAGCAGTCTAAGCTTGGCACTACTGAAGTCACGAGCGTATTTTTTTGGCCAGTCACTCTTGCTAAGGAGCTCAGATCCTGTGTATAACCCCCCCCCTCCAGTTGGTGGGACGGTGGCATCAACTAGAACATGGCATGACGGAGGGGGGTTCCTCAGAGATAGGCTCTCGTATACTCCAAATGATATATGTCCCATCAAGCTTCCTATTTTTACAAACTTTTTCGTGTATAAGATTTATCTTTCACTGAACTGCTAATTAAAAGTACGCAGGTGCAGGAAAGCCATGTTTCTATTCAGCTTATTTAACACTAAAGTGTGACTTAATCAGATAGTTTGAAGTACTAATTAATATGTGTTCAAATGGTATGGGAATAATTTCCCCTCATTAAAGATCACAGTTTAACAAAGGGATCAAAGTCCACCCTGATAGGAATGATGCCATTAATTTCACCTTGACAAAATCTTCTCCCACCTTCCTGAGATTTCTAATGAAATCTTCTATTTTCAGTACCAACATAATAAACCACTGGGAGAGCAACTGTGGTTCAGTGATTAGGACAAGATTTATCCACTTAAAGAGCCTTGTAATTTTCCGGGGCTTCGAAAGCAAGTTTGATAATCTTCAACCCACAGGATTAATTGTCAAAAAAGAAGTAGACCTTATTGAAAATCATTAAGTACCTCAGGACTTTCATTTAGAGGAGAAAACCCTGAGAGTTCACTGACAAATGACTATTTCTCTCCAAGTTGCCTACTTATAAAGTATTCTCTTTGAAGTGTGGTGGAATAAAAAGCTGGCTCCCTAGAGGGGCTTGAAATGATAATGTAATTGACAACATTTGATTTTCCTAGGTTGGACTCACTAAAGAACTCACTGATTTTAAAAGTAGTGTTTCAGAAAAGCTTTTATCTAAGCTTAAAAATATGGCCATTTGGGGACAGGGCTGGAGGGGCCCTATAAATGATAGGCGCAGAGGTCATTTCCCCCGTAACGAGAGGACTAGCTGAGATGGGCTCTCCCTGCTGAGCCTGAACTGTCTTTCTAGGTATCCCACTTACTTTTCAGATTTAGGTGTGGAAATCCTCTTTATAAATTTAATTAATTTTAATGGACAATTAAAACTTGTGTAGATTTATTGTATATAAAATGTCTTGAAATATGTATACATTCTGGAAGGGCTACATTGAGCTAACTAACATATATTATTACCTCACATACTAATGGTTTGTTGAGAAGACTGAAAATCTACTATCTTAGCAGTTTTCATTGTTATAGTCACCTTGTTATACCTCAGACCTCTGTAACATATTCCTCCTGTCTAATCAATATTTTGTATCCTTGGCCACATCTCCCCAGCCCTGTGACTCCCAAATCTCTTTTCTTTGAGACAGCCTTGCAAAACAAAATCTTACTAATGGGTAAGACAGTGGAGAGACACATAAAAGCTTAGCAATGGAGTTGTTTATAAAGTCAAACTTCTGATCTTACTCTGAAGATCTAGTCTCAATTAATTAATATAGAATAAGGGACATCTAACTCCTATTCCCCTTTCCCTGTTTCATGTTTGTTTTCTTTGTTTCCCTGTGGCCATATGACCCAACAATAGTTGTAACTTTGAGCTTTCATAAAACTATTATTTCTCTCCATTAAAAGAAGTTGACTTTCTCCTCTTTTCTCATTTCAAATAGAATTCATTTTGGTAGTGCACTTGAATTTCTATTTGATATGTGATGGATATCTTTGGTTCTTGGTTTGCTTATAGAATTGAAGCAACAAAGAGGTTTCCTCTCTTTTCACCTGGGACTGGTGGTGATTGCCTAGAGTGCTCTATTAAGAGGGGTTAATCTAGGTGATCAGCTAGTAATGTCTGCCTTGAGTCGGCAACAATACCGCAATCACCATGTATCTGTCAATTCTTTCCTAATCTCAGTTAATGGTAGCGTATTGGTTTTGGTTTGATTTTTGTTTCTACTTAGATTCCACCATTGAGAATTCCAGGTTTTCCTTTTTACTTATCCTTCAGATGGTGATGTGATGATGAGGAATACTTCTAAGTAAATATTAAAATATTATGTCTACTTGAATTAAAACCTTAAGAGGGAAAATAATCTCTCTGTAAAGTAAGAAGCATTAAATAGACAATAAAAACAAAGTGAATTCTTAGAAGTTTCTTTGTTAATGATTGATTCTATTAAGTCATCCTGATTTCTTATTAAATGAATATGGAAATATTGAAGCTTAAAATATAAAAAGTCCCTTGATGATCCATGCCAACATACACGTAGTTTTCTACTATTGTCTATTTTCTGATGTTTTGGACAATTTAATCAAACAATAGGATTTTCTAAAGTTTCCTCCAGTGAATAACTGTAGTTTTACAAAATTACCACTTTTGAAGTTCTTCCACATATGTCCTTCTGGTTGACTATTTTCAACTTTGTATTTATAACTTTATACTTTATTCAATTCTCATTGTTTTTCTTCCCATTTTGCTATTTGCTCTAAAGAGGAAAATATTAAAAAATTTTTAACTCAGACCATGACTAAGGGTAGTGTCCCGTGAGACAAGTGGCAATTTACTTTGCTTAATACAGCAATTCTCAACCTATGGGTCGTGACTCCTTTGGAGGTCTAATGACCCTTTCACAGGGGTCGCCTAAGACCATCTTGCATATCAGATATTTATATTACAATTTGTAACAGTAGCAAAATTACAGTTATGAAGTATCAATGAAAATAATATTATGGTTGGGGGTCACCACAACACGAGGAACTGTATTAAAGGGTCATGGTATTAGGAAGGTTGAGAACCACTGGCTTAATAGTTTCTGAAGGTCAGCCACCAAACTTTGGTGTCATTAAGCCACTAAATTTGGGTTGGATTTAGATGGGCAAATTTGGCATGATGTCGTCAAATGGTATCTAGTATCTGCAAATGTTTTAGGATTTTTGCATTGTACTCTGGAGATTTTTGAGGCATGTGGGGTCAATTCTTAGATTTTTCTCTTTTTCGAAGACAGAGTCTTGCTTTGTTGTCCAGGCTGGGGTGCATTGCTACAATTATAAATCACAGCAGCCTCTAACTCCTGGGCTCAAGTAATCTTTCTGCCTTAGCCTTTGAAATAGCTATGGGTACAGGCATGTGCCACAATGCCCAGATACTTTTTATTTATTTTATTTTTGTGTGGAGATAGGATCTCGCTTGTTATCCAAGCTGGTCTCTAGTTCCTGGTCTCAAACAATCTTCCCAACTCAGCCTCCCAAAGCTACCTCACGCAGTTGTCTGAGGTTAATGCTAGTAGACCCCCAAGACGGAAATAGAAAGACTGAAGCATTTACTCATTCATTCATTTACCATTAATTTAGCGAACTGTTGAGTATTCACTATATAGTTAGTGAGGTAGAAAGGGGGTCCATACTCTCAAGGAGTGATGGTATGGAAAACAGAAAATTGATAAACATGCAGCCTACATGTAGTAAAGATTCTGCCAGGATGACACAGGGACACATGCATGAGGAGCCTCCAGAGTAGGGGGGCAGAGGCACCCGCAAAGACATTGTATAAGCTCTGAAGGATGAATAGAAGTTGACTGTGGAGTTCAAGGCCCGGGGAAAACTAAGCAGGAACATCTATGGCACTTTCAAGGTACTTAAGAAATTCAAAAGCTTCCCCCCAAACAGATTGAGGCTTCTGGACTTTATCTCAGTGCTAAAACAACCTCCATTCAATTTTTTGTGATACTGGACCTAGGATGCTGATTCTATTTTAGGCACTACTGTTTGATTTAGTCTTCAAGAAAAGAGGTGGTGTGGTGCAGAGTGGGGGACAAAAAGTGAACTGTTTTTTCACTCATCAGTTTTCTTCAGTTAGTGGTTATAGCAAGCTACTAAGAGCTAATTTGTTAAAATTTTTTTGTTATGTATTTTTTTTTTTTTTGCAAAGCCTTCTATAAATCCTTCTAACTATCCAACCTCTTGTGTGAATCGTTAGTGTGAGCTGTTTTTAACATTTTATGCTTTTATGCTTTGGATAGTTTTATGCCTTAGGAGGTGTTCACATATTTAACACATAACTGTGCATCTAATCTATCAAAGGGAGAGACATAAACAAATAAAAAACAAACAAAACCAAACAGAGATTCCTGTGTGCTGTGAAAAACAACAAGGTAGCATGACAGACATTACAGAGTGTGATGAGGGAAGATGACGGCACTAGCTGGGTGGCTGTAGGGAGCTTCTGTGATAGGTGGCATTTGAATGGAGAGTTGACTAATGGCGAGTTGGCCATTCAAAGATGTGAGGGCAGCCTTCTGGGAATGGTAGGCAGGGATCATCTTGAACCTTCTGGGATGTGACAAATAAGTTGGATTTAACTCTGAAACCCTGAGTGTAAGTGGTAGTCAATCATTGGAGAGTTTTAGCATGACCTGATTGACATTTTCTTTTTTCTTTCTTTCTTTTTTTTTTTTTGAGACAGAGTTTCACTTTCCCACCTTTGGTAGAGTGCTGTGGCATCATAGCTCACAGCAACCTCCAACTCTTGGGCTCAAGTGATTCTCCTGCCTCCGCCTCCCGAGTTAGCTGGGACTACAGGTGCCTGCCACAACACCCAGCTATTTTTAGAGACAGGGTCTTGCTTTTGCACAGGCTGGTCTTGAACCTGTGAGCTCAAGGCAATCCACCTGCCTCAGCCTACCAGAGTGCTAGGGTTATAGGCATCACCTACCACACTCAGCCTCTGATTGGCATTTTCAAAGAAAATTCTGCTGCTATAGAAATAACCTGAAATGGAATCATGGAATGAACAGAGGCTATTATAATAATCAAGGAAAGAGGTGTGGCAGACCTGGATTTTTACAGGGTTTTGTGCAGAGTAAGCACTCAATAAATTCTAAAGGTATTTCTGTCTTCCATTACTCTTACCTTCCTGTGAATTTGTCTGTGCGTGTGTGTGTGTTATGTGATTTTATTTGGGGCTGAGTTACTCAGCCACATAATGTCCGACACAGGGCAGAACATGGAGGTTTAGCTTCCATGATGGAAATAGGGTTTCCTCTCCTCTTATCCCTTCTCTCTACCATCACCTAGGCTTGCACCTTCTGCTTGTGTTCCTCCCATTCATTCCTCCACTCCCTAGTGTCCGTCTTCAGCCAGCCTTACCTAAACTAGGAGATTATGCTGAAAATTCACCCTCATTGTGTTCCTGGCTTCCCCAGACCTGAGAAGTTGAGCATTAGGAAGAGTCTGATGGGGATGTGGAAAGTGGGCAGAAACATGAAGCCATCATAGGCCTCACCAAGGCCTTACCCTTCTTTTTCACTCAATTCGGTGTTGAATTATTGTTTCTAGAGGTGAGATTAGGAAGGGAAGTGAGGGTGAGGCAAGATGAGGCAACTGTAATGTGGGATAGTGTAAGGCCAGATGATGGAGCTTGAGGTATGAATTGTTGCTTTAGTAATTTATTAGGAGTTAGAGGAGGAGGCTAGGACAGGAGCATAAAGTTAAGGACAAACTAGCTTTTGCCTAATTTACTGGGGAAGCTCTGAAGCACAAATTGTAACACAAAGTTAGTCTCCCATAAGCCAAACAGGCCGCCTTTTGTAACCCTCTTGCAGTCAATCATTGGCTAATGTCTGTGGGAGGAACTGGTGTGGGGAGTCTCCCAGAAGATCCTCTTCTAGTGAGGACACTCCTCCAGCCAGCCTTTAGACACTGTGGTGGGTGGGTACATTTGCAGGTGTCTTATTCTGCTCAGGCTACATAGTAGAATACCATAGACTGGATGGCTTAAAGAATAGACATTCATTTCTCAAGTTCTAGAGGCTAGGAAGTCCAATATCAAGGAGCTGGAAAGGTGGATTCATTTTGAATCTTCTTCTCTTGGTTTATGGGTGGCCACCATATTGCTGTGTGCTCACACGACCTCTTTTCTGTGCAGGTATAGAAAAAGAGACACTAAGTTCTCTGGCATCTCCTTTTTTAAGGGAACTAATCTCATCAGATCAGGGCTGCATCCTCATGATCTCGTCTCATCTTAATTACCTCCCAAAGGCACCAGCTCCAGGTACTACCATCATTGGTTTAGGGCTTCAACATGTACATTTGGTGGGCACAGAAACATTCAGTCTGTAAAAACAAGTAAGATGATTCCAGATGAATCCTAGAGCAGATCCCACCAACTTCTGCTTTAGGTAGTGAGGGTTAGGAGAGATGGACTTGTCAGGGAGAACCCAGAAGTTGGAGTTGGAGGATGGAGATGGGGAGAATTGATAGGATTCAATATTCCATTTGCTTTCAACATTCACAGCTGAGCCAAAGTAGAGAGCTAGGCAGTTTAAATCAAGTAAGGTATGAATGCCTTGTGTGAAAAAATACTTGTCATGTTATTTTATCCTTAAATCATTTAATTTTTTCAAATATTAAAAGATTTTAAGTTCCAAACTGGATACAGTTATAGTTATTGAAGAAATGTTCTGGGAAATAATAAAAATAAATCTATAACTTCATAGATTTTAATAGTAGCACAATCAGGTTGTTTAGTGAACACCGTTTGGTACAACTCTTGTATGTTCTTTGCTTAACCAAAGAATGCAGTTTTCCAGGCATATGCTTACATGACTTCCAGAGCCATGGTACTTAGTATACAAATAATTAGAAATGTATAGTGTTTGGTGGCTTATGCCTGTGACCCTAGCACTTTGAGAGGCTGAGGCAAGAGGATCACATGAGGCTAGGAGCTCAAGACCAGCCAGGTCACCCCATCTGTATAAAATAAAAAGACAATTAGGTGGGCATGGTGGTGCCAGCTGCTCATCTACTCAGGAGGCTGAGTCAGGAGGATGGCTTGAGCCCAGGAGTTTGAGGTTGCTGTGAGCTATGATGGCACTACTGTACTCTAGCCTAGGCAACAGAGTGAGACCCTTTACTTTCCTGCCAAAAAAAGTATTTTGGCTTTCAGAATTTTCTTCTCTGGACAGAACACACACAATTTATGTGTACCCACACCTCCATCATGTGTGCACATGCATGTACACACGTACACACACGCACATACTCTCCCATTCCTTATGGACGTTTTTGTCCAGTGACCCATTATGTATAGAAAGCATGTATGCTGGCATTTAAACACGCAGCTCGATAAAATGTCCCACTGCTTGACAAACCAGCATGTTAGCAACAGCTATAAAAGAAGTGTTTTGCTTAAAATAAAGAGAAGAATTCAGATAAATATTGGCTATTTGTAGTTATATGCTGTGTGCATTGAAATAGCATCTTACAGAGGAGTTAGGTTCTAATATCAACACAAAAGGTGACAATTGGGTGTGTACGGAACTACTCTTGAAAGCCCCATAAATCTCTCATAAATTGCAGCATTTTGCCAAAATTGCCAGTTTTGTTTCAGGCTTTTTTTTCCCCTCTAGCAATAGAAAAGGTGACTATTTTCTTTTTTGATTGAATGACTGGAGTAATTTGTTTGTATTAAGGGAACATAAGATACAAAATCATGTGTACTCAAAATCTGGGATCACGTTTGCACAGCGAGCTATTCACATGCCCCACCAGACGCCCAGGAGGTATGGAGATGCATTTCTGCCCCGTCACCCTTGCTGTGGCAGCAACATTCATTGCGTGGAACGGAGGCACAGTGGTAGAATGGCCTGTGCTATTTAAGTTGTTTCCTCTCCCCCTTTTCTTTTGCCCCAGTTCTTTCCTTCTATCCTATTCTCTCTTGTTTGCTGAACACAGGACTAAAGTAATGTTAAATATGTTGCAACTTTATGGTGAATGGCGTTCTGTTTATATACATCATTGTATATATGCATGTTTATGTGTTCTTTGTTGAAATGAAGTCACCCGTCTAAATACCTATGTGTGTGCTGTCTGACTTTTAGAAAATTCCTTTAGGAACATAAAGTCCATCTCTGATTGTACCATGTTATTCTGTTGTGTTCTTAGTCCATCTGGTTGCAAAGGAGGAACATATGAGTAGATATACAGATCAACTTTTACCTTTGGGAAATAATTCAAAACTACAAGCCCATTAAATATTTGGAATTCTCTAGGGTATGGTACAGTAGTTATCATTAAGGCCTCTTCCTAAGGCCTCCTTAGGCCTCCTTCCTCTTCCATTGATGAGAAGACACAGTTATTTCTCAATTCTGTTTTTGTTTTAGTTTGGAGTAATTTTATTTACATTATTGTTATATTAATTTGCTAATAAAGTTGATAGCTCTATTTTGTAATTTATGTCCTACCCAGCTACCAATGCTTGACTTATGTGAAAGTATTTTCCTTAGTAGAGAGTCAGTAAGATCACTCTCTGAGAATTTGAGCGAATAAACATATTTTTCTTAGTTTAAACCATGTTGGTTATGTGTATTTCCTGCAAAGGCTGAAAAATGTAAATTTTAAATATTTATATATATTTTGCCATAAAGGGCAGCTTCAGGTTCATTCAAGTGTGATGATTTTGATGTTGTTTTAAGAATGATTTTCATGCTAATTGAAGTCTTCTCTGTCAAAGAAAATCATTCAGGTTCTTAAAGTGCACAGTCTTCTTTAAGGCGATAAATGGAAATTAAAAGTAACACTTCGAAATATTCTTTGTGGGAATTCCTACTGTGGTTGTTACACAGCTTTATTTGTTGATTCAACCAATGTTGGTTGAGTACTAAGTAAACAATGGTAAAGGCATTTGTAATAAGGAAAATCATGTCCTTGACTTCATGAAGTTAAGATCCCATGGTACGGTGATAGAATAACAAGAGACAGACCAATTCACAGGGTGTTTAGAGAAGACAAGTCTGAGGAGGAGATAGATTTTTAAGCTGAAACTTAGATGAAAAGGGATTAAACATGAAAAGAGCCTGAGGCAGAATATTCCAGAAAAGAACAGTTAAGAATCTAGACTTCAGATTAGAAGAAGCTTGGGTATTTCCAGTGCTGAAAGGAGAAAGGTCCTGTTAGGGATGTATGTGTGTGATGGTGGGGTGGGCCAGCCCTGCGGGGTTGGGGAAGCAGTGGGATGAGATTAGGTTAGAGTGGTAAACAGGTGCCAGGTGATTCAGAACCTTACTGGCCATGGTGAGACTCTGGATTTTGAAATAAGTATAATGGAAAACCAAATTTTTGTTCAAGTGTGGAGACTCATTATCTGATTTGAATTTTTAAAGCTCACTTTGGCTGCTTTTGGAAAATGAAGTATGTGTGAACATGTGCCTGTGTGTTTATGTTGATAGTTAAAAATGGATCATCTCCTCAAAGGATAATGGTGGCCTGGATCATAGGGTTGCGATGGAGATGAGGCCAACTGGACAGATTTGAGATTTGTTTTGCATGGATTATCTCCAGGATTGATTTGATGTTCAGGGTGAGGGAGAGTTAAGAATCAAATTAGCACTTTCCTATGGGTTTTTTTTTTTTG
Source organism: Perodicticus potto (assembly GCA_963574655.1). Lineage (NCBI taxonomy): Eukaryota > Metazoa > Chordata > Mammalia > Primates > Lorisidae > Perodicticus > Perodicticus potto. The sequence continues at coordinate 13,933 of CAUYRH010046729.1, forward strand.
TTATCTGCATGAGCATATCATGGTGTTGTTTACTAAGATCAAGTTTGAGGGAGGATTAGGTTTCAGAGGTAGTTCATGTTCGCCTTAGATACCTAGCATGAAACCTACTGCAAAATTGATTAATTCATCAAACATTGATTGAGTTTCACTGTATGCCTGACATTGTACTGAGTATTAAGGATATTTGAGGTTCACACACTTACGGAATTACAGAGGTGATAGATTTCAGAATGCTGTCGGGGACCCCAGTTGGAAATGATCCAGTCCAGCAGCCGCAGTTTAAAGATAAAGGGTGGAATTCAAACCATTTAATTTCCCCAGAATCAAGACATCTTTACAGAAATTATGGTTATTTTAGTAAAATTTAATTTTACTGATCCAACAATAGTTGTGGCAACCTTTTCTTTTAGATATGTGATAAATCTGTTTTCAGCTCTGTTTCAATAAATTGTTAAAGCATGTTCTGATTTTTCTGGAGTTGTGAAAATGTAGCCATTAGAGCTAGTTTGGTGGACATTGCTGCCAGTGGATTCAGCCAGACTTAGAAGCAAAGCATGTAAGAAGGATGGATCATACACCACGTTCTAATGTACACACATCTTTCACTAAGGCTTTCATGGTAGACAGAAGGGGAATTTTCTGCTTATATTTTTTTATATTATTGGTCATATGTTACTAATTACCTTGATTCATTTTAGAGGAAATTTTTTAAACATAATAACTTAATTGAAAACATAAATTTGAGAGGAAAGATTAAAAAAAAACGAAGGTCCCGAAAGAATTTGTCTTGCAATACTTTCTAGATTCCAGTATGCGTGTTTGTGTTGGCATGTTTGTTTTAAGATCGTATTTAATTTTCTAAGTTGTGTGGTCAAAGAATAAATAGGCAGTAATAAAATAAAAAGTCATGTAGATTTGAACAATTTAAATACCAGGAAAAAGAAAAGAGTATTTTGGGTGGTCTAAATAAGCATACTTATCTAAATTATATTATAACTTTCATTTATACCCCACTCATTTAGAGAAAAGAGATGAAAGGTCCTGCCCTAAGGGCATAACAAACCTGAAGGGCATGATTCAGTCTGCACGTACACACAGGCACTTACATGAGAGAAAATGTTTTCTGCAGTAATCAGTCATAAGCAGTGACTGCCATGGGAATGCCCCATGGGGCAAAGGAAATCTCAAGAGATTTTGTATCAAAAGATGGGGAGCCTAATAATTAGAAGGGCATTCCAGTAAGAAAAGGAAAAAGTATGGATATTGAAGGAAACAGGTAATAGTCAAGTGACCTTCTTGAAGCTTAAAAGTGGTTTAAAGAGATGAAGACTAAAGCAAGGAAGATGATGGACTGGCATGCATGAAAGAGGTAATTCTACTGAGAAGCTGATTGCTTCATCTCTGCAACTGGAATGGCAGGACGAAATTCAAAGAACTCAAGGCCCAATAATGAAAGGTTTGGCCTTCACGGAAGAAACAAATAATAAAGGGCTGACAATCGAAACTTCATGGAATTTTTTTTTTTTTAATTTTCAAAACTGTATTAGGTATCACCAAATAAAGTCAATAACTCTTAAGTTAGAGTACAAAATGAAAGCATGTTACTGTTTCACAGGTGCAAAAGCAAGAAATATCACAAACACATCCACATTTTAAATAGTTGTATGGTGGGCAAATATCATTTAGAAACCTTTTCAACGGAAAACTGATTTATAAATCAATTTACAGAAGATCAAAAAATCAGTGTTTAGTACCAACTTCAACTATAAAAACTGCAAAGGAGAAAACTGTCCTCTATCCTGTTTTTGCTTCAACGTCTATATCTTCTTGGGTTCAGAGAAAAGATTGCATTGTAAGGCTTCTGTCTTTTTGGACGAGGACAAGGCTCAAGATCTTCCTTAATGCAACCTCTCTGCCTGCAAGTCTGAGTGGAAGGAAAACCAACTTCCCCCACATTCTCTGGTGTGTTGGGTGGAATGTAGAGGAATTGGTGTCTTGAACAGGAAGCCAACTTCTTTTCCCTTTCTCCTGCTGGCATAGCTGCATAATAAATTTCCCATTCCTTACCTGTGTACCCAAGCAATTTTCCTCTGTCTTCTGTTTGACAAACTACCTCAATATGAGAAAAATTTTGTAAGCTAGTCTCTCTTTCATCATCTTTAAAATATGGCTCCCCAGATGCTTTCTGCTGGACTTTATCTTGTTTGTCACCATGAGTGGTTGGTTTCTTTGTGGCAGCAGCTGATTCTTCCTCTTCATCTACTGCCTAGGGGGAACTGTCTGCCAAACAGGATTCACATTCTTCATGTGTGGACTGATCAAACATATCTTCATTCATTTTTCTTTTTTCATTCGGACTCGTTTCTCCCTTCTGCTATTGCTTCACTAACCAATGTACAGTCCTTGTCCACTGTCGCTGCTCCGAATCTTGACTGACTGCCATCCTTTGTATCTATTACAGTAATACCCATTTTATTTTTTATTTTATTTTATTTTTAATATAAATTATTTATTTGACTCTTCATAGCTTTATAATACTAGGTAACTAAAATTACCTCCCTGAATATTATGCTTATAATTTAAATAAGAATAATAGTATCCCCCAATAGTTCTATGAGAATGAACTGAGGAAATCCAAATACCATATCTAATATAGACTTGAAAATAAAGTATGTTTAATATAAAATAATATTATTTTGTTTAAAAATTGCTTTGAAAGCTGAGGAGAAAACATATGCAGTTATAGTATTATCACCATAATTTTTTATTGTATTTCTTAATGAGTAGTAAAGTTCTTCAAGGCATAATAATTTTACTTTTCATAAAATATAGGGAAAATACTGGATGACTTAGACCTGATTTAAATGATATCAACTTTAGAATTAAGAAAAAAACAGAAAATCAGAACGCTTTAAACTACTGCTTTGTCACTTGCTATAGAATAAGATCTGGAAAAGAAAGACGAAAAGTTTGTTTGTTTTTTTAGCATTTTTTAAATTAAATCATAGCTGCGTACATTAGCACAATCGTGGGGTACAATGTGCTGACTTCGTATACAATCTGAAATATTTTCATCGAACTGTTTAACATAGCCTTCATGGCATTTTCTTAGTTATTGTGTGAAGACATTTGTATTCTGCATTTAGTAAGTTTCACCTGTACCCTTCTAAGATGCACCGTAGGTGTGGCCCCACCAATTACCCTCCCTCCATCTATCCTTCTCCTGTAATATCCGTGTTAAACTGAGAAAGTTCTCCCCCTAGATCTATATTCCACTGGATATATTTAAAGGATATATCTTGGGGGTTTTGTAGAGACTTTGCTTTAGCAATTCCACATGGATAACTGAAGAACTGATGCGAGTCCACATCCTCCATGGGCTGGCCTGGCTTTTATTTTTATTGGCTCATGAGAACCAGTACCCTTCAGGTCATCAAAAAGATTCTCTGTCTCCAAGCTTTCACGTGGATGTAGAGGGATGTGAAGACAGGATTTTCTTCTTTTGTTTGTAATGGTGGCTTATTGTCTGGAAAGAATTTACTAACGGGCTGAGGAGGATGCACTCCTCTGGGGAATCATTGGAGAACATCAGGTCCCACTCAAGGCCTTACAGCTTGAGGAAGAACCTCTGGCAGTGGGCTTCAAAGTCTCATAAAGAGTCACTTGCCTGTCTGTTTTTAGAAATCTCACTTCCTTGGCTTTTCTCTTGACACTGAATAGCTGAAAGTTGATCAGACAGATCCAGAGGTTTATTCATTATGCAGTCCCCATTCACGGAAAATTGATCATCCTTTGGGAAAGCAAAAGTATTTTCTTTATCAAAAGAGGTTTGGAGGCAGTTTATGTCACGTTCATTTTCTTCCTCAGTTTTCTTCCCTTTGGGATGTTCTGCCTCCCAATGATTTCTGGGCCTCCAAATGTTTACCAGTTATATCATCTTCACTGTGATCAGTACCCCCACCCAATTGTTGGTTTGCTCACGCTTTTATTTATTAGAAGATGACTGGCTAATGGTCTGTGCACATCAGACCCGAGACTATGATGTATGAAAGGGGTACTATCATCAGATTTTGATCTAGATTTCTCTGATCTGGAAATAGAAGTGTTGGTAAAAGGAGCTATTTTCAGACATTTTCTCTTCCCAGTTTCTAAAAGAGAAGGGGTGGACAAACTTGTATTCAAACCTAAACTACTTTTTACCTTAGAGGTAGCTCTCAATACAGGAGATGACACCCAAGTAGTCAATTCTTCAAGAGGAGATTTTTGAAGTAGAATATGAAAATCTTAAACTATCTTCAATATTTCTTATAGATTCCTCAAAAGGCTGTTTCTTGTGATCTTCCAAACAGTGGTAGAGGTCATCACCAAGAGGGCTCATGGGACATTGAGATTCAGATTCTTCTTGAACACTAAGTCCAAGTGTTTCAGCAACTACTGCAGCTAAATTGAAAGATGGCTTATCCATGGGATAACTGCTTGTCCCATGTGTTTTAGCTACTGGAGGTCAACTTTGATCACAAGTGTCAGCTACTAGAATTTCATTTTCATTAGAGTTATGTTGTGGATGAGTTGATGCCGTAGAAACTTTTCTCAGTTCATTGGCATGCACAGAGTGCTCCGATTTAGTATGCATTTGTTCTATGTATCATACATGGAGGTTCTCCTTTCTTTGTACCCAGTTACTGCCAAAAAAATGAGAAGGATGTTATTGGTAAATCTGGAATAACATTTTCCTCGTGTTCAAGCTCAGTTATGTGAGACTTTTGATCATTCTTAATTTCCTACTATAATTGCTCAGAAACCTTTTATTTTCTTCCTGTAGCATATTCTTTTCACTCATAAGCTCTATAATAAGTTTAAGATTCTAGATGTTTTCAAACACTTGCTGTTTTTTGCACATATGTTCTTCAGTTGCTGCACAGCAATCACATAATCCTGCTCTTAACTGATCTTCTAAAACTTGAAGGGTTTCATTAAGAACTTTCTGTTGCTCTCTCAGCTGTTGATTTTTGGTGGAGAATTTGTCTAGTCTCTGTGCATCTAAAATTCATTCCTTTTTCAGTTTGGTTACTTTCACTTATAAATCTTTACTTCTTTATCATGATACTCTTTGAGTTTTGTCCAAAGTTCCTTGAAGTCATTAGATACATCTGCAGAACTAGGGCTTCCACAGCTGCTTCCAGAGATGTTCATCTTGCTTAGTAATAAACTCTACCCTTCTATTTGCTTATTATGTCATATAGGTATGGAGTTGTCTTTGGACATACTGAATTACTGCTGAAATACTGCTTCCAAGATTGCCTTGAAATTCGCTAGAGGTCGAGAAAGGGAGTGGGAACCTCATGGAGCTGGGAAGGGACGGCTGCTGGCTATCCTCCGTGTTTGCCCTTTTCCTTCACTGGCATGCCAAATGCTCCAGGGGAAAGCCAGCCCCTCCTGGTAGTCCCGCTATAAGGCTGGGGGCTGTCGGGGCCTGGAGGTGGTTGCCCGGTTCCGTGCAGCCTGCACTGGAACTTCATGGAATTTTTAGTAGGATCATGTACAAACAAATTGATTGAAAAATTAGTTGTTAAAATAAAGACCAGACAGAAAGCTTGTCTTTGGAAATCAGTCAGAAATAGGAAAGTAGGGGGTCTGTGCACAGTTGTGCCTGAGGAGGGGTTTTTTATGTTTTGTTAGTTGATCTGTGACTTTATATTCTCATTAAAAATACAGGGGGGTCTCTTGCTTGCTTAGAAATTAAGTTTAGCAAGAAGTTTTTGGGATGGGAAAATCCTTCTTAATTCTTAACCATGTGTCCCGTCCCTGGCTCTCCCAGAAATTTCACCTCCTGTGTTCTTAGGGGGGCAGTTTAGCGTTTCACCTGCTGATTGATATTTTCTGCAATCTCTGTGTGGGTGTATGGCCTTGTACGCCTTCACACATAACCTTAAAATGTTTTTTGTCACATCATGGCTTGGGGGGACACCACTCCCTCCTGGAGTTTGAGGGTGAGTATAGAATAAAGAAAACTCAACTGGCCAAACAGGGTTTTAATGTTTGTTTGTGTCCTAAACTTTTTCAGCTTTACTAAATCCTAACCAGCCAAGGAAGCTCTCAAGGGGATGCTCTGGGGGAAGGGGGGTAGAAACATCTTGAGAAATGTTCACATATGTGAAACAAATGTCTTCCCCCGAGTGCCTTTAAACTAGAACATGTGTCAGGCTAAGGCTCGCTCAGGTAACTGCAGGCCTGCAAGGCAGGGCCCCGGTCAGTACACAGCAGACGCAGAGGAAGTCATCTTGAGAATTATGTTTTTGTTGGTTGTTTTGGTGTGTTTGAAAAAAATTTCTCCATAACTCATTACCTCTAGAACTTTCCCATTCTTTAGTTCAACTTAGGAAAAAAGAATTATTATCCCCCAGCTGCTGAGCTCATTTAAGAAGGCAGGAAGGCACAACAAACTCTCTCCAAGTTTCCTCTGGGCAGGTTTGTGGTTTGCATCTAGAAATTTGACCAGTGAGTTAATAAACATTTTCCACCCCTGATCCCATGTATTTTTTTTTCCCTTTTAAAGGATAAGGGTGGCTTAAGAGGGAGGGAACTGAGTATAACAGAGCACCTTATTATTTCTTTTTCTGTTTGCTAACTAGGAAAGTCCTTCTGTTTGATAATGGAGGAGAACAATGACTCCATGGAGAGCTCCCAGCAAAGCCAAGGGAGGCAAAATGCCATCAAGTGTGGGTGGCTGAGAAAGCAAGGAGGCTTTGTCAAGACTTGGCATACCCGCTGGTTTGTGCTCAAGGGGGATCAGCTGCATTATTTCAAAGATGAAGATGAAACCAAGCCCTTGGTGAGTAGGAGAAAACGAGAAGCACTGTGGGGTGGAGAGATCCAAGGAGGAGAGGAAGCTGCTAGAAACTGATGGAGACTGAGGTCAAACTGAAATCCTTGGTCTCCTTCAGTTTGTAGGTATCTTTCACACTTTTCCTATTTGTTTTGATTTGGAGATGATGAACTTGCTAACTGAGGCCAAGAGGCAGATTATACTTGTCTAATATTAATTAATTGTAGCCTTTGCTAAGCTAGAACAGAATCAGTCCCCCTGGCTAACTTACTTCATGAGAAGTTGTTAATGGACATCTGCTAGAGGATAGATTGTGGCCAAAAGATTTTTCTTTTCTTTGGGAATAAGAGGAAAGTGTAGATTTGAATTAGGAGTACAATCACAGCTTTCAGTAATTTCTGAGCCATCTTCAGTGTCAATTCTCTGAGGCTTCCCTCCACCTTAACACACGTAAAATATGGACGTGAATGCTAAACTGATCAACATTGATGCATCCAACCAGCATATGTGATGTTCTCCTCTCCCAATGGTCTCTGTTTCTTTGTGGTTCCTTAGCAGTTCTTTATTTGTTTATCTACTTATATTCTCAGCCACAAGTCCCAAGACTGCAATGAGAGAGAAGAAAAATCTCCATCTGCATTTTTGTAGCTGCAACAGCTTTCTCAGCTGGGATCATTGCTTAACAATTGATGAAAAGAGGCACATCACCTCTGTGTTTTTCCTTCCTGTACATCTATAGGACAAATAAATAAGAGAAGAAACATTTCAGATTAGTTTGTATAAACACCCATACCAGTATGTTCTTGAAGCTATTTCCTCTTGAGTGCAATTTCAAGCACTTCATTAGGATTTGGATCAGAGTTCTGCTTTAGTATTTAAATTCCTGAGGCATTATAATTTCACAAGGTTCTCATTCCTGTGATTGAATTACATAAAAATAGCAACACTAGTACATATTATTAAACCCCAGTCATTTTTTGAAATTGCTACTACACTTTTTAAGCATTTACTACCGGAGCCAGACATCAGGCTAAGAATTTACATAAATTATTTAATGAAATACTTAAAATATTCTTATGAGATGGGTGTTATTTACCCTGTTTATGCATGAAGAAACCAAGATTTAAGTATAATGCCTATCCCCCAAAGTTAGACAGTGGTGCCATAATTTCTGTCTAGGTAAGTCTAAGTTCATATGGCTTCAGCCTAAGACTTTCTCAGTAAATTATTAAGAATGTCCCATAGTGGTATCATGGAATTTTCAGGGCATTTCCATATCTATTATTTCATTAGTCATTGCAAACTTAGTGGGAAATATGGGAATTATTATTACAGATGAAGAAATTATTACTTAGAGTTATGAAGTGACATGACCAAGATCATGACCAATGATCATAAAATCATTTAAAGATCAGAGGCAAAGTCGTAGGGTCTTCTGTCCCTTATCTTACCCTCGCTGATTCTTCTCTCATCACATCATGTTTTATACTGTGAAATAGTCAGGTAAAAATGGTTTCATGAACATGAACATAAACTTAGAGAAAGGGATCGGGTTAATGTGAAAAAATGTAGACTAGGAAGATATACTATGGAGACTTTGAGATGAAGGAACACATTGAATAACATAGAAATAGGTTAAGATCCAATGTTTGACCTCATAGGGTCCTGTTCTGGCATGGACAAGATTGGTAACCAGAATGAGTACAAATTAAATGATTAATTAAGCATGATCCTTAGGGGAGCAAATGGGATTCAGGAGCTAAGTGAGTACAGAGAACTGAAAGCACACCAAACAAATGTGACTCTTCCCTGAGTTCAGAATACCTTCTAGTATTGAAGGTAAGATATGGTGAATTAAGCCTGAGGCCACAGTTTCTCAAATTAGAGAATACGCAGATGTCAGAATGTGTACGTGAACCTCAGGATGAGGAACTCATCTCAAATTATCTGAAAAGAATATAACCATATTGTTTGAGCTATGCTCCTTTGTATGATCTTTCACAAGCAGTATTTGATACAATGTAGTTATTTTGATAAAAAATTAGAAATATAAATAAAAAGGCAAAAATTATGATTAATTCAAATAAGAGTCTGTCTCAAAATGAAAAATTTTTTAATTTGTAACATTTCTCAGACAAATAGCATTTTTCCATTAGTGTGCCACTACTATTTGTGGACTTACAGCAACTACAATGAATAAAATAGAGTTGTATTGACAATAAGACCCTAATTCTTTTACAGACCAAACATAGACCATTACCATCCTCTCAAAAAAGGTTTTGAATTTTTCTTTCTACATATTATTAAAGATTTGCTGTTAATGAAGCAGTTAAAATTTGGGGTAAATAACTTTGAGTTATCATTTTTTAAAATCATCTTTCACTTTAATTCAAATACTAGAAATTTTAACATTATTATTTTTAATTTTAATCTTTTTCATGGATTGTTCAAGCACATCATACAAGATCAGATTAAAAACTGGCAATTTCTGTATCAGAGGATATTTAGTAATTTTAAGACACCGTCTATTGTCCTATGAATGGATTAACTCATTTCATTTAGTAGATTCTTTGAGGGTAGATGCTTAGCACATTGCAAGTGCTAATAGCATATTTTCAAATGGGTTAGTGAGTGAGTCAGGGGAAGATCTCTACAGCCATGCGGTGGCAGGTCTGGGATCAGGCGCTGTGAGTAGAATTGGTTATTCCCAACTTCATCTATCAAAATCATAATGCTGTTTAAAAAAAAGTTTAATGCACTTTCAATAAACCCTGTAGTGATACTTTATAGAATAACATTTACTGAACACTTGCATAAAGAATAATTGAGCATCTTATAAGTGAAATATGTTTGTAATTTCCCCTTTATAATAATATATTTTCTCCAATTTTAATATCAGGTGTATCTAGATTAAGTAGAATGATTTTGAAGTATTTCTTCTTTTGCTATTGTCTATAAGATTTGGCATAATCTGTTTTTTGAAATTATCTTTTATTTTTATTTATAAATATTAGTTGTCTATTTTTGGAGATTTTGGAAAAAAAATAATAAGTTAACTGATGACTACATGCTGAGCCTCAGAGTCAAAGCATTATATAATAGACATACTCTTATCTGACAATGTGAATGTTACTTTCTATGCATTATTATTATTGCTTAATATTTCAAAGTAGCAATCATCTGATTTCTTTTCTGAAGGTATTTATCTTCATTCAGTACAAGGTTTTTGTTTCTAGTCCTTATCTTAAACATTGTTATTGTTATTAAATTTTAAGCCTTTTTAATTCTGTGAAGGCAAAAAGTGGAAACCTAACAAACACATGTATATGTAAAAAAAAAAAAAAGAATAATTCAGCATCTTTAAAAATGTTAACATTGGGAAAAAATTGATTGTCAGAAGAGCCATGGCTTTGTAGTTGAATAGTGTGCGTGTTTATAAGTACGTGTATGTGATTGTGTGTGTATGTGTGTAGTGGTCAAAGGGACAGTGTTAATGAGTGACCCATGAGGAACTGAAACTCAGCTCCGTGATCCTTCTGCTTGGTCTTTTGTTCTCTCATTAACCCTCAACTTAGTTGCTTATTTTCAACCTCAGGGCCTCCAACATAAGAATGGCCTTGATCTTCATATATATTTATGGGGACCACTTCAAAGTCCTCATCCAAGTCCTGTCTTGCCTTAATCTTCTCAGTGCTAACATATGACTTAGGGTTGGGACAGTGTGCTGCGTTTAGTGAGTACTGTTTTCAGTATTCATCATCAGCAGTGATTCTTGGCTTTTGTCCAGATTACTCTGTCCTTAGAGTCCAACCGGCACTTTTACCCCTCTGGTCTATCCTACAATGTCCTTTATCTGAACTTAATATTGCTGTTTCTTGTTCTTATTCAGATTGCACCTTGTCTTCCAGATATTCAACAACATGCACAACTTTGAGGACTTAGAAAGTTTCTGCCACTTTTCTTGTATTTTCTTTTTGGGGAAAAGGCAAAAGTATTTCTCAGTTCTATATGTGGAGATAGTACCTGATTTGTAAACAAAAATTATCCAGCCCTTAGTCAAGGCTCCTGGCAGTATATTAGAGACCTACTCAAAATATAACTTTTTCTCATTTAAAATAAATCATGCTAAGTATTCTTAATACATTGTAATTTTTTTAAAAAGAAAAAGAAAACCATTAGTTTGTCTAGGACAAAACTTTCTGTTAGAAAACATTGGCCACAATTGTTTGCACTTTTATAGATACAGATTTTATTCAGAACAGATACAAAAAAATAAAGTTAATTTTGATTGTTTCTATGAAAACAAACATAGAAAAATGATGTATATAGGCAATTGTGACAATAAATTAATATATTAATAATTTTTGGCATTTATAGGTGTCTACTGTAAAAGTTTTATAGTGCTATTATTCATTTTTTAGGTGATTTTTTTCTATTTTAATTCTTTATTTTACAAATAAAGTCACATTGACATATGGAGAAAAAAGTTAAAAATCATACTGTAGAGAAGAATCTATAAAAAAGAATTCTTCCCCTGTACTGCACACCCCTCCCACTTTTGAATAGCTATTAAAAGGGGTTGTAAAACAGATTAAAATGGATTCATGACAATATCTTTTCTGTCATTTTTCATCACTAATCATGATAAGTGATGGTGGATCGAATTATCGATATTGTATCATGGAGGTAGTAACTAATTCAGAGATAAAGTATAAACATTACAGTTATCTGAAAAATAAGGCCGTTATGCAGGCTTTGTTAAACAATTTCAGTGATAGATCCTAATGCTTTTTGGGACCCATCTGTTTTGCTTCTATCATGAAGCACATTATACTTAACTAAAAGCCGGGTCTCAAGTTGGACATCCTGGTGAATGCGTCTCATATCCCCACATGCTAGAATTTGACACCATAGAGGACTGATTTTTAGGAGCCAGTCTGAGATTCCTGATAAAACAACTGGAATTCAAATAGGCACCAACCCAATTAATCTAGTCTAGACTTTCTACAACAGCTATCAATCCAGGGGTATGGGGTGAGTTTTTTCTGTACCTGATGTAGCCAACACTACATTAGATCACAGTGGACTTTGTTAACTTAGAGAACAAGGCAGTTTTAAGGGAATTAGAACCTGAGGGCTAACAGACTGGGCAAGAATTGATTGCTGATTTAAGAGTAGGGTCTAATTTTATATATTTAATGAAACTCATTAGTTAATGCAATCTGCACATCTCTAAGGCAGTTTCTGTCCTCTGTTAAAATATGTGAGCCAGAAGAAACCGAAGCTCCAGTGAAATATTTAAAATAATATTAGAAACATTGGAACTTGGATATTTCATTGTCAAATCTAAAACTGACTTTATATGAAGGATACAAATCTTTTGGTATTTTAAAAAAAGCATGTAAGATAGTATTGTGTATCATCATACACTTTGAGAAATTTTATAGCTTTACTAAACCTTTAGAGCTTTTCCTAGAAATGATTATACCAGGTGATACAAAGTATAAATATAAAATATTATTTTATTCTTATTGGTTAAATAATTTTTTTTGTTTACCTCTATACAGTGATATAGGCATAATACTATTTTTTTCAGATTAAAGATACAAGCTTTGTGTGAACTGGATTGAATCTTGACTCATCTAGTTACTAATTAAGATACAATTGGGCAAATGAGTTAGCTAGCTTAAGCTTTGATTTACTAATCTGTTCAATGAGATCAGGATAGTAAACACCTCATAACATTATTATGAAGATTAAATGAGATAACTTAGATAAACTACTTTAGAGAACAGTGGCAGATAATAAGCACAAAATAGATGTTAGCTATTTTTATATTATTAGTATGACAAAAGAGAATCTATTTTTAAAAATATTCATACTATTCATTCATTCGTTTGATTATTGCTTTAAGTTTGTGTGTATTTATAGATTTCTAATGTGCCTACAGGTATGAAACTATACTCTAAAAAATATAAATGTGATATATAGTATGTATGGCTGTTGGGGTGGTATATATTATGAAGAAAAGACATAGCCCAGGGCCCTTTAATCAATTGTTGGCGAATCAATAATGCTCAAGTATTTTCATACCTGAGGGAAAAGAAAAGCCTGCAAGTCCAGTAAGCAGTGTTAAAGATTTTTATAGTGGTTCTTATCCTAAGACCTTATCCAGTTTTAATGTGCCTGTTTTCCTTAGTTTAAAACCAAAACATTTACAAGGGGGCTCACTGTATGTATAGTACATTGAGAAGGAGCTCCAAGTGCCTACACATCCGTCAAGGCCTCCTACAACAGTCCTGCAACTCCCATAATACGCTATATAATAATAATCTCTGGGAAAATTATGGAAAAGCAAATACACCAGGTTCCAGGTTAGTGGAACACCTGGCCTTCCATCATCACTCATTGGACAAGCAGATGAGGGAAGGGCTCCTTGGGTCACTGCTGATGTGGGGGGAAGAGCCAAGAAAATCCTTTGCTGCTGAGGGGGTTCCTGGGTAGAAAAGGGCGGAAGATGTCTTGGACAAAAAGAGGTCGATGGGCGGTGTGTGAGGCAAGTTGTGTGCTCTTCATGTTCTTCGAATTGCTTTTGTCTGGTATGGGCGTTTCTCTGAGAAGCAGCTGAGCCCAGTTGTGTATGTCCGTTCTCTAGAATCAGACACCTGTGTTCAGCCTAGGTGCTCCCACTAACTCTAGACCTTGACTGCGTTCCTAACATTCACTATTCTCATCTGTAAAATATAAGTAGTAATAACATTAATGTACATGGTTCAGCTGTTAACATTGCATGAAATGGTATTTCAAGAATGCTCAGACAGTACTGCATATTAAACACTTAGTAAATATTAGTTATTGATGACTGTCATCATCATCATTCATTTCTATCTATTGTCTGTGACCATCCAGGATACACTATCACTGCAGTTTAGAGGTTAGCATCTATAGTCTATATTTTATTAATTGCACAATGAATAGAATAATGGATAATCAGGCGGTGTAAGATTTATAAGAATGTTCTTGTTCTTGGTCATGCTAATGTTAGAGCAAAAGACAGGTTGTTTTCCCTTGCGACCTGTGATATCGGACTTTGTATCATGTGGAAAGATTATCAGAAAAATAAGGCTCACCTTTGTGGTTTGCTTCTTCTCTTTGTTTAAGTCTGGGCTCTTTCAGAGCTTATCAAAATGGTGATGGTGACAGCTAAGGAGATTTGAAAAGTTCTCCTTGCAAAACTGCCTACCCCAGAAAGAGGCTCCACTGGTTTTCTGGTCCCATGTACAGTATCTATTCCTCTTGACTAATTTGGAAGGAGAACTACTGGACTTAAACCCCTGGAGTTCTACTCTGAGATTTACTCATATTGACTGAAGGCTTTTGTATTTGTGATGCAATTAAATATATCGAACCATATAGTCCATACGTGGACTATCTCATTTACACAGATTTAGGCAAATTTCCATTGTCCCAGCTAGAGAAGAGGAGAATTTAGGGAGGGTAAAAGGAGTGAGAGAAAATGCAATTGGAATATTTACATTTTTAGTGTTTGCAGCAACGTGTTTTAAAAGGTCACCTTTCTCTTCTTGATAAATGAAAACTTCCCCAACCATTTGTTATTTGTTCTAAGTTTCTTTTGGGTACTCGATCTTCCTGTGTTCCCTTCTTTAGCCTTATCCTGCCTAAATCCAGCTGCTTCTCTTTTTTTTAGAGCTATTGCCATATCTTTACTTCTTCAGTGACTATCAGTGGTAAACTCTATAAGTTATAATTTTAAAATTTTTTGATCACTTTTTTATGCACAAGGGAGCAGCTCCAGATGTAAGAAAAGAATTATTCTTACTTTCTGCATTTTGGTTTCTCTCCGTTAGCGTAGCGTTATCAAGGTTCATCGGGCTTTAGCACATACCAGGACTTCCGTTCTTGTTCTGCCCAGGGGTATCCCATTGACTAGTATGACACGCTTTCGTCATCCATTTGTCCGTTAATGGACATTTGTTGTTCTTTTACAGTTTTGCTTACTATGCATAATATTGCTCTGAAATGTCATGTAGGGTGACCATATGTTTTCATTTCTCTTGCGTATACACTTAGGTGTGGAGTTGTTGAGTCCAACAGTATCTGAATGTTTAACCTTTTGAGGAATGGTACTAGTCATTTTTAAATTTCAATCTAGTTTAAAACTGAAGACACTTGATTTAAATCTCCTCTGTGTGTCTCCACACTTTGTGTGTGTGCGGGAGAGAGAGAGAGAGAGAAGCAGGGGCTGGCAAATCTTTCCACACTTTGAAGACCCTGATACTGAGGAGAGGTGAGGGGAACAGCAGAGCGAAAGCATCTTTGCCTCAGAGCCCGTCTCTGTAGGGCTCTACAACATGTTGGTTGCACCTGCTTGTCTGATAATTCGTGGCTGTTGACCATCTCCACTGCTGATGGTGGAGATGAAGCTGTATCTTGTCCTCCTTTTTCACCTTTCAGCTCTTGGAATGGGAAGTAAACCCCACAGATGCTTGCTGCTAGAATGTCATCCATCACCAGGGGACTCACTAGCCATGATTTCATATGAACTCATTAGAAAACCATGCTTGGTTGCCATGACAAATGTAGCATTGTAGGCTCAGGATACTTAGGATAGGTATAGAGCAGTTTAAGCACAGAACAGACGGAGGCACGAGTCACCAGTCTTCCCATTTGCCTGTGACTGCCCTGGAGTTCCATGTCCCTTGACTTGAGGCGTGATGGTTTCTCCTCTAGATTTTTTCCCCTTAGCAGGAAGAGAGAGGACACGTGGTGGTTCTGGCCACAGGGGTGGATTCTATTCTGTTGTCTCCTAGACCAGTAAGGCACCCAGCATCTCTTTATTTTTGCTTTTAGATTCCAAAAACTTATCCAGCACAATAGTATCAATCCTGCTTACCGTCCTATTACAAAAACTTATGTCATACTTTTACATTTTTAAAACTACAGCTCATAAATCACATGTACATATATTTTATTCACCCAGATAAGTGGGACTACCATTCTTTCATTAAGTAATTATTCTGTGATTATTAACATCTTTCATGGGTCTACTTATTAACTTGAAACTATATTCTGTTCCATTTAGGAGCGAGGTACCTTGCCATACACACACATGGTTTTTAATATCTTAAAATATTAAAGTAATAAAATGGATCATAAATGCTACATGTATTTTAGCTTATGACAAATTAATGTTTGCTCTTTTGACATATTGTTCCTATTAGTGTCATAGTCATTAGAAGAGCTTAATAGAATCAGCTTCATTAATTAGCAGAATCCTTTCGTCATCTTGGTGAGCCTGGATTCCTCCTAGAAAAAAACATATTTTTTCTAGCTATGGGATCACAAATGATTAAATAATATATTATTCCTCACTAACATTTAGAAAAAAGTTAGTGCAGATAAATGGATGCACATCTCCTACTTGGTCTACCTTGTGGACAATCTTGGGAAACTTTAATATGGATGTAGGATAAAGACCTGAATCTTTAGATAAGAGCTCAGTGACCTAGATTCAACCTAGGGCTGAATAGGCTCTAGTACTGCCCTTGCTCGAAGCATGCACTGATTATTTGAATAAAACAATGTAGCCCTGGTTTAATGGTGTTATTTAGCATTCATAACCTTCTCTAGGGAAGGCAGAAAACATCAGCAGTAAGATTCTAATAATTTTCAGACAGCTTTGCAGGGCCAAGTTCTTGTATCTATTTTGAAACTTTTTACTGTTCTTTTAATGCAAAGATTTAATACTTATATTTTTTCTAAATTTTAAAGGAGATTTCCTACATGTCAATCTCTGCTTATTTATTTTTACATATAATACGTGTTGTAGTTCAGGAGCCAATGGCACTCCTGAATTATGGACTTTAATTTTTTCATTAATGAGATGCTACCTTACACTAGTCCCTTCTCCTAGCCTATGACTTCAGTGTTGTTTTTCTTTCCTCCCTCCCTTCCTCCCTCCCTCCCTCTCTCCCCTCCTTCCTTCCTTTTCTTTTCTTCCTCCCTCCCTCTCTCTCTCTCTTTCTTTCTTTCCTTCTCTCTCTCTCTCTTAATTCCAGATTAATATGAGGCTACAAATGTTTAGGTTACATTATTTTCATTTCCAAGGTAAAGTTTAAGTTGCAGCAGGTTGCTTTTCAATCCCAGATTTCTATAAATGTTGCTTAGACCTGCCTGCAAATGTCCTGCTTCTTAAAAGTTAAACTATCATATTTATTTCAGTGAGCTAATACTTTTAACTGTTCCCCACATCCCTGCAGTTGCCTATCACATTTGCATTGCAGTATCTACAGTTATTTTGGAAAGAGACAGTACCTTTAGAGTATCCTGGGGGTAAATGAGCAATATTTTCATTTTCAACCTACACAAAGATTTCATAAATGTTCCAAGTTTTCTCTGGTAGTCTACATTTTTAATGTTTAAACACAGGTCTTTGGAAAAAGTAGTTTTCATCATTGTGTCAAATATTGACACAAATGAATTTGCGATCTAAAATAATTTGTGGTGAGACCTTACAGCTTTTGTATTAACCTGGATGGAGTTAGAACACATTCTTTTTAGTAAAGCATCACAAGAATGGAGAAGCAATAATCCAACGTACTCAATTCTAATATGAAGATGGTAGATGAGCTAATATAAGGGGGGGGAGGGGACAGAAGAAATGAGGAGGGGGGAGGGGGGTGGGGTGCCACAGTGTATGGCACACATCTTTGAGGTGGGACACAATTATAAGAGGGGCTTTACCTAACAAATGCAATCAGTGTAACTTAATTCTTTGTGCCCTCAATCAATTCCAAACAATAGGACAGTTCGTGTTTTCAAAACTGCTTCTTTTTATTTATTTATTTATTTATTTTTATTTTTACATATACATGTGTTTATTAGGTTCCACTTTTTGCCTTCACAGAATTTAAAAGGCTTAAATTTTAATAACAAGAACAATGTTTAAGATAAGGACTAGAAACATAAACCTTGTAAAGAATGAACGAAGATAAATACATTTAGAAAAGAAATCAGACAATTACTGCATCGAAATATTAAGCAATATTAATAATAATAATGCAAAGAAACTGCTTCTTTATCACCATTTTACCTGCAATTGTGATAAAAAGATAGCATTCATTTAAAATCTCTCTTTTTTTGACTCTTTAA
>CAUYRH010046731.1:0-21971 GCA_963574655.1 Perodicticus potto
CCCAGGCAATTGAAGCAGTATCAAAAATACACTACTGGGACCTGATCAAACCAAAAAGCTTCTGTACTGCTAAGAACACAGCAAGTATAGCAAGCAGACAGCCCTCAGAATGGGAGAAAATATTTGCAAGTTATGCCTCCAACAAAGGTTTAATAACCAGAATCCACAGAGAACTCAAACGTATTAGCAACACAAAGGACAAGTGATCCCATCTCAGGGTGGGCAAAGGACTCAAAGAGAAACTTCTCTAAAGAAGACAGGCACATGGGCTACAAGCATATGAAAAAATGCTCACTATCCTTAATCATTAGAGAAATGCAAATCAAAACTACTTTGAGATATCATCTAACTCCAGTATGATTAGCCCACATAACAAAACCCAAAACCAGAGATGCTGGCATGGATGTGGAGAAAAGGGAACACTTCTACATTGTTGGTGGGAATGCAAACTAATATATTCCTTTTGGAAGGAAGTTTGGAGAATACTTAGAGATCTAAAAATAGACCTGCCATTCTATTGGCATCCTATTAAAGGATCCTATAATTCCTTTACGAGGTATATATCCAGAAGACCAAAAATCACATCATCACAAAGATATCTGTACCAGAATGTTTATTGTAGCCCAATTCATAATTGCTAAGTCGTGGAAGAAGTCCAAGTGCCCATCGACCCACGAATGGATTAATAAATTGTGATACATGTATACCATGGAATACTATGTAGCCTTAAAGAAAGATGGCGACTTTACCTCTTTCATGTTTACATGGATGGAGCTGGAACATAGTCTTCTTAGCAAAGTATGTCAAGAATGGAAGAAAAAGTATCCAATGTACTCAGCCCTACTATGAAGCTAATTTATAGCTTTCATATGAAGGCTAAAACCCAATTATAGCACAAAAATATGGGGGAAGGGGCAAGGTAATGGAGGGGAGGGGGAAGGATGGCTGGAGGGAGGGCGATTGGTGGGATCACACCTAAGGTGCATCTTAGAAGGGTACAGGTGAAACTTACTAAATGCAGAATACAAATGTCTTCATATAGTGATTAAGTAAATGCCATGAAGGCTATGAATGTATATGATAGCACATTGTGCCCCATGATTGCACTAATGTACATAGCTATGATTTAATAAAAATTAAAAAAAAATAAAAACAAAAATAGAGAAAAATAAATAATTAATCCTAATATAATAAATGCTAGAAATAAAATAATAGATTGATTAAAAAAAAAAGTCAGGAGACTCAATGTTGATCTCCAACTTTGCCAATAAGAACATCTATGGTCTTATTTCTTTATTTTACCTACCTAGAGAATTTCACATTTTTCTTATTCCATATCATAGGTACCAATTTACTGATCAGGGACCACGCAGGGGTGAGGAAGAGGAAGGCAGTGGTGGTACAGTTTAAAGTGGTTGGTGAATCCATGATGTACCCAGGAGCATTGGTTATATAACAAACAGAGAAAATATCTTGAGTATGCATATATTAATTTAACAACATCATTGAATTTATAATAGTTTATTTTTATCCTTGAGTATTTTCTAAATCAATGGAATCTGAAAACAACCTCTTTGCTTGATGTTAAAAATTCTCATCTTTAATAAATTTGAAAACTTCCACAGAAAATGTTCTCTGTAACATTTGTGCCTGTAATTATTCATTGACACTAAACAAATGGATGACTTAGTCAACTTTATGAGAGTTTAATTCACCCTTTCCACAACTAATACACGTCCATTTTTATTCTAGATCTCATCCTATTTTCAAAATCACATCAGTATTCTTACTTTCTTTTCACCTGTATTGAGCAAAGCACCACAATAAAAAGCCCTACCTATTTATTTATTTATTCTGTGTAATATTTTCTTTTGTGGGACCATCCAGAATTCTCTTGACTCTGCCTGAAGCATTTCTTTCTTGTCATAATAGCAGTGGATTGATATCTATGTGTTAAGTCCCTAGGGTTTGTACCGGTTTGGAAATCCAAACACTTGACTTTTAAGTGGGTTCTAATGGAGGCAACATGTACTCTATCCCTGGGCAACACAGTTCTTTCAATAGCAGTTACATTAACAATTACTGCAGGGCATCTGAGTGAGTGCTGTGCAGAAAACAGAAGAGGGACGGACCACAGCTCCCAAGGCCTGAGAGGGAAATTGGATCAGAACACTTTGAAAAGCACTTCTAACAAGTGAGGCATCATTTTTATAAGTTTGGGAGCCACACAGCAGGTTACTTACTTTTCCAGACTCCAGAGATAAGGTGTTTGGGAGGTATTTCATCCAAAATGTAGAAAAAAAAGAGTCATCATAAAATGTCTTGCCCTCAGTGACTCATCTGCATACTTTGAAACAAATACACATACACTTTCTACTACTTTGTCAATGATGATTTCTTTATATATTTGGTACGTATGTGTGTGTATGTATGGATGCAGGCACATTATAGTTATTATGCAGCTATCACAATATCAGACATCAATATTGCAGCTTATTAACCCCTTGTACCGTGTCTCCTTATATTTTAGGAATGTGTAATCTACCCGAGAAAATTAGGCTTATCATAGAATGCTACTTGCTAAATGCATTCATGTACTGGGAAGCAACTAAAGAAATTATAAAAGGTACCAAATTTACTATAAGATGTGAGAATAAAATACCTTAAACATTGTAGTTCCGAATATTTTATAGAAAACATTTTTTTTAGAACAAATAATGAATAATTTCCAAATTGATTCTCCTATTAGCTCTTTATTCTTAAAGTTTTGATTTTTTTTAAATGTGAGAAACTTCTTTATTAGAGGTTTTATATCAAAATATTGGCCAAACATGATGTCTTGAAATGAAAAGCAAGTGGCATTTAAATGCCATTCAAAATACAGCCTTTTAATTAAATGTTCCACAATAATTGTTTGGGGATATGGGAAAATTTAATTGTAGTTAATAATTTAAGTGCTGTTCCTAGAAGTGGGTATGAGCTTGAATGATTCTGCAGTACATGTTTAGTGGATGTGGATCTATTTGTCTGTCTATCTAATCAATTACCTATTCCCTCAGTTCACTATGTGCTATGTACAGAAAATGGATGCGAAGTGAAAAGGACAGAATCACTTAAAATTGTTTATATTCTCAAACTAATAGGACAAACATTCTGTTACCTTTTCTGTTCGCAGAGACAGAGTCTCACTTTATAGCCCTCAGTAGAGTGCCGTGGCTTCACACAGCTCACAGCATCCTCCAACTCTTGGGCTTTGGCGATTCTCTTGCCTCAGCCTCCGTAGTAGCTGGGACTAGAGGCACCCACCACAATGCCCGGCTATTTTTTTGTTGCAGGTTGGCCGGAGCTGGGTTTGAATCTGCCCTCGGTATATGGGGCTGGTGTCCTACTCACTGAGCTACAGGCACCGCCACATTCTGTTATCTTAATACCAGTTAAAAAGACAGAGTTAATCTTTGGGGTGCTGGTTGAGAATAGAAGTGTTAGTGCCCTATGAATGAAGGTTTTGCCAACTTCTTGGTGACTATTGGGAGGACAGAATTTCAAGACTGTCCTCACAAGCCAAGCTAGTGACAGTTTTTTTACTAAAAGCAAAAGTAAGCTTTCAAAGAGAAGGGGCAGGCTTGATGAAAGAACAGCTGCATGGGGAAGAAGTGGGGTTCAGTCTTCTGATTGAAGGGGATATTCAAGGTTAAAGGCGTGGCTTTTACTATGAATTTGGGTAACAATTCTAGAATAATTCCTCTCATTTTTGTAGTTCACATGGTTGTTTCAGAAATGTCATTCGTGGGGGGAGAAATTTTAAAACTGCAGTATAAATGATATTATAATTAGCCAAAGTTTCTGTAAAGTTGCAGAGCTCGCTGATAGGCCATTTGAAGGTGGTTCTTGCTTCTGGGTTTCAACCTCTCCAGCGAGCTTCTGTTTCAGGGTTGTTTACTTTAACACCTGCACCCAATCTTCAAGCCCTGGCATCAAGTCTCATCCCTGTCTCCTACTCTCCCACCCTAATGGAAATATAAAAGTAATCACACATAATTTATTAAATTATAATTAATAGGAGTGGAGGGGTGGGGTGTTATAGCAGTGAATCATAGCTTAGAATCTAGCTACAAAGAAATTTCTAAAGTGGAAAAAAATATTATGATCAGACAAAAGTGCAGACACATTAGCTGGGAATGCACAGAGAAAAGCAAAGGATGTGAAAGTAATGATCCATGAGCACAGAGGTTCTTATCCAGGAGGAAGACGCTTTTCAGAAAACCTCGACTACCGTCTCTGGGATCAGGGTGAAGGATGTGAATGTTTCTATGTTTTAAGAACAGCGTAGACATAGTTTACAAAGTCAAAGTCCATAAGTGCTTCTGGTGAAGCTTGGTTAGTAAAAAGAAAATGTGTTATAACTGCCTATGTCAGGAGGTCCCTGAGGCCAGCTCTGTGATGATTCTCTAAAAGGACTCGTAAGACTCGGCATAGAGTCATACACAGAGCTATGTTTTATTTTTTGTTTTTTTGAGTCTTAAGCTGTTGCCCTCAGAAGAGTGCCATGGTGTCACAGCTCACAGCAACCTCAAACTCTTGGGCTCAAGCTATCCTCCTGCCTCAACCTCCTGAGTATCTGGGGCTACAGGTGCCCACCACAATGCCCAAATACAAAACTATGTTTTATTATAGAGCAAAAAAAAAAAGAAAGAAAAAAAAAAGGTGAGTGGAAGGCTCATGGAGCAAAGTTCTGATGAGATCAGCTATAATCTTTCAGAGTGTCCCTCAAATGTCTTTACACAGGAAGCATTTAATTTTTTCAACAAGTTGTGACAACACATATGACATTCTGTCCTCCCAAAAAAGTCTGTTAGAGACTCAGTTCCCTGGGTTTTTATTAAGGGCTGGTCACGTAGGCACCTTCTTCCTAGCATGTGCCAAAATTCTAGACTCTCAGAAAGAAAGCAAGTATTCAATAATTTTTCTTAATCTAGTAGAATCTAGTTGGGTTGCAAAATGAAATCTTTTTACAAATAATTTAGGCACAGTAAGCCACCTTTATAAGTTCTAGGAATGATCCAATTCTCAGAAATCCAAGTTTTCAGATGCCAACCAAGTTCCAGCCTTGAAAGCAACAGGCCCTTGGGACCCATTTCAAAAGATAACAGTCAAGTTTGCTATGGGAACTCTTTTTTTGCACACGCTACCACTGGAAATTCTAATTTTACTACATAAACTATATGGATATTTCCCAAATATTTCTTTGTCATGTAAAAATATAGGCAGTAGATGAACTATCAAATAGAACATTTAAGTATATACATTGCTCCAAGTAGTTAGTTAAAAGTGAAGATAGCTTTTCCTAATTCTAATTTTGCTTCTGGGGAGACCAGCAAAAAATTTATCAGGGAACCCTTTAATCCTCAAGTTCCACACATCCAGACCTCTAATAAATGCCAGTCCTGCACCCACCGGATGTTGCCAGGTCCACAGGGGATTCTGTCCAGCACAGTTTCAGCTCCCAGTGCTGTGGCCTCTTTGCCCCCAGTAAGCACCGTTACCCTTTCTCTTCTGTGCTCATGTTCACCTTCTTTCCCAGTGTTATATCAGATGGTAGCACAGGAAAAGTAATCAAATTAACAGCTATAATCTTTGAGTTTTTACATTGGAAGTGGAGCTAACAGAATTGGATAATTATACATAGAGCGTGAAAGAAATATGAACCTGGGGTGTTTGCCTTGGAATGAATGTCAATGCTGGGCAAGAGGCAAGAGTGATAGACACATGAAGAGTTATTTTTTAGATTAAACAATTCCTAAACAATGAATTAGAGATTTTAAACTATTCTGATAATTATTGAACTTTTGAAACTATGTTTTGCACAATGTAAAGAAGAATGATCTTCAACTTGCTTCAGAAAAGGTGCAAACTACAGCTCCTTATAATTATTTAGGATACGAATTGACTCTAACTCAAATTCTTCCACAATGTGCTCAACTCCAAACAGCAGGCTTCGGGGTAATGGTTATACTTGTAGCAGCTAAGGTAAGAGAATTTCGCTTGTTGGATTTATATCTGTTTCATTTGGGCACCTGACCTTTACTTAAAGTTATACTGCTCTTTGGAATGGGTCTGAGTTCGGTACAGCCCTTTCCCCACCTAACATAACTTCAGGTGGTGGTTAATACTTCCCAGGGAAGCGTCATGGGCCCTAGGGGTCAGCCCGTAGCATGTAGTTAGGTGGTGATCAGCACAAAAGGGATATGCTTTCCCCTATGCCTAGTTTGGCCAAAATAGTTTCCCTTGTACCCAGATTAGCTCTGTTGGTGTAATTCTGTTATACCCATATGCACTTTTGTTTCTTTTACTTAGCAGGAAGCAAAGCTGCTCGGTGAGGAGACCAGCTGAAATAACCAATGACAGATTTTCTCCCTTGCCTATCCAGAAATGTCTTTGAATACACTAGAGGGGGAAATGTAGAGGACGCTAAGAGCCAGACGACCTCTGAGCAAGATGATTTGCAGTGGGGGGGCGGGCCCTCGGGCAATTCATCTGCAGGTGCTCCTTGCCGAGAAAGAGCCCGAGCCTTGGCGATCCTTAGGCACATAGTCATTATCTAATACTCCCCTCACCTGTCATGTACTGTCTCAATAAAAGGCTACTACGGAGGTTGCTCTGGGCTACCCCCGCCTCCTGTAAGCTTGTACTTCCAATCCGTGTCATGCCTGGTTCCTTCCTGTGGCGATCGAGACCAGGGCCATAGGGGTTGTGACGTGTGTGTGTATAAAATTTAGTCAGTGCCCTCCACTAGAATGCAGTTTATAGACACTGGATATTTGTTTTTCAGGATTATTTTCTAAAGCCCACAACAGTGTCTATCCAATAGCAGGTGCTTAATCACTATTTGGCGAATATATGAATCAGCAAGTTTAGGAAGGATACATTTTTATAATCCCATTTGGATCAGGATTAAAAACATAGAAAGAAGAAGCAATTTACCCAAACTCATATGAACAGCAAATGGAAGAAGCAAAAACTGAACCCAGGTTCTAATGACATACTGTGAATACCTGACTGGGGTAAAAAGAGGCTCCAGGGAAGAAGAAGAGAAGTCTGGCCTTCTTCTGACCTTTTTTTGACAAGGAAATTAATAAAGGAGCCCTACAGCAGACAATGAGTTACAGAAACCTTGTGACTCAGTTGATCAAATATAACTTATTTTCGACAACATACAGCTTACAGCTTGTGCCACAAGGTTGAGTAAGGGTCCCAGTTATAAAAACAGTGTACAGGGGAAAGGTCACAAATATCACAAGACAACTGGTGACCACCTTTCAATGCCTGGCAAACAGCAGATAACAATTATTGCTAACACATAAAGGAAAAAGGGCAATTAAAGTAGCCTATAACCAATAAAAAACAGATAGAAATACCTAAGGGCCTCGGAGACCAATGAAACTCTCTTACAGATAATCATAGGGGGAGCTAGGACGAAGCGCTTTACTGGGGTACCGCCTCTGTGTGCCCGATCCTCCCACTCGCAGTGGGGACCCTTTCCACTCTCTCTGGGAAAGTCTGTGATACACTTCAAATAAATTGCACTTTTGGGTCTAATTGCATTAGAGTCCAGGCTGCTTGATTTCCACTTAAGCCCTTGTCTTACTTTCACTTTAACCCAATCGAACTTGCTAGTTCTGCAAGTGACTCGACTGGGTTACCCAAACTGCTTGAAGGTCTGAGACCCCTGACACTACCTAGAGAAAGAAATTGATGCATAGAAGAATTCTTTTTCCCCCAGAACCTAGGATCCTGAAGGCTTAAATATGCAACAATCTCCTGGAGTGATAAGTTACATGTTAATTTATAGTACTAAAGTATCTCCTGTGTATGCCTAAATTCTATTTTTAAATCTTAAGACATCTTCTCATGCACCACGGTAATCTCTGTGGAATGACAAATACTTCTCTTACTTACACACAGCAGGTTAGCTGTAGCACCTACATGGGGCAAGATATCTACTTGGCTTCTTTCTCCCTAAACTTAAGTCTACATCATAGCCCTCCAGACATTACCATTTCAGTAATAAGGGAAGATCACAACAGACAAGTATAAGGAATAACTTTTTCTTCACCATTCAGAATAGAATTGGATGAATTCATTCTTCTTACACCTCTTCTTTTTTGAGCAGGCCCACATTTGTAATAATCTTTTGGGACACTCAAGCTCCCAGGAGAGGCAGCAGTGGGAGAGCACGAGATTCCTGAGACACACTCAGTCCTAG
The DNA here is from genome assembly GCA_963574655.1 of Perodicticus potto. Taxonomy (NCBI): domain Eukaryota; kingdom Metazoa; phylum Chordata; class Mammalia; order Primates; family Lorisidae; genus Perodicticus; species Perodicticus potto. The sequence continues at coordinate 8,264 of CAUYRH010046731.1, forward strand.
CACCTGGGCCTTGATTTCTCTTTGATTTAATCTGTCCTGAGAGAAGGAATGAGAATGAAGAAATCTTGAGCTCCTCCTTTTGGGAGGCATGTGCCATTAACTAATCATCTTCAATCTGATGAGAGAATAAAGGCTTTAAATTATTTGTGACTTAGATAACTGAGCTTTGAGAAAGACCAAGAGTTCAAGCCATAAAATTAAAGTCAAAACTGCCTTATCAGTCCATTAGGGGTTTATCTAAATCTTAGTCCAAGCCCCAGGCAGAATGTTTGCAGAATGTAAGACTGTCAGATAATCTGGTCTTAGCCAACTCAAATCTATAATTAGTTTTCGATATGCTAGTGATATGCTCTGTCTGTTATCATATCTATTACTTTTAATTCACATCTTAGTCAAATAATCTTCACATTTTACAGAGAAGAAACTGAGAATAAACTTACTTAAGCAACCTTTGGAAGGTCGCAAAACCAGTAAGGGTCATAAGCAGGATTCTAAGCCATAGCCTATCTGATTCCAGAGCCTGTGCACTTTCCTACTATGCCTTGTGCCTTCAATTAAATGATGAAAAATGTCCCAATGTTGAGAAAATGAATAATACATCATTGATGCTTCATATCTCAGCTAAGTTATTATTGCTGATGCTGTTGCTATTTATGTAAGGATGGCTGAAAGGGGAAAAAATATGAGTCACTGTATATACATCACTGTCGCTAATGTAGTCTCCGTCTCCAGAGCCTGTCACTGCTTGTAGCATTGCCACTTTTCCTCACTAACTGTCCAAAAATGAGTTACTCCATCCCTGATAGTTAAATCTTGCCCTTCGGTGCCCCACAGTTATGCCTCAGTACTTAGGTCGCTTTCTAGGGTGGACTGCAGAGCTGCTGTTTTGCATCCCCGAGCAACAAAGCAGGTCACTGATGCACTAAAGCAGGGATTCGAGCAATAGGATCAAGGCTACCCCCCCCCCAAAGTCGATGTTCTTCCAAAGGTGCCCTATTAATTTTATGGGAAAATTTGACTTCTTCTACAAGAAATTCAATTTATGTATTAAGATGCAAAAAAAAAATAACTTTTAATTACTGAAAACAAATCCTTTAATTCTTAAAATGTATTTCCCCTATATTGAGCAGAACACACACTTGGGGACTCGCACGTGCTTTACGTGTGACAAGACAACCTGAGGCTGTGGGTGTTGATGGTTTCAGGAAATACACTGGTCAGGATCAGAGGTCATTCATTTGATTGTAGCAGAATGAAGGAAGTAATGTGCGATTTTAACAGTCTTGGAGGTGGGAGGAAGATGGTTTCTCCCAAGTGATCTAACTCTGTGACTTCTTCAAGTTTGAAGAGCAAAAGCCAGAAAATCGGTTCATTGGCATCATTGCACAGAGTTTCAGCATGACACTTACTGGTCCTTTTCCCTCGCTGGCTTTCTCCTATTGGAGGCCGCGAGTTGTGCATTTCACCGTGCACGCCATGCTTAGGTGAGGTCGGGAGCAGCTGGGCAAGGAAGCATCAGAGATTAGCAAGCCCGGCCGTACCTGCCTGCATCTCGCGCCCTTGGTGTTCTTCTGAAGCTTCTGAGCTGGAAGGGAATTAAAGCAGCAGCGCTGCTGAGATTGGGCAACTTGTAATCTTTGCTGTGAGGTACCATAAACTAATTTCATTCCACTGTTGGTAGCAAAAGCTGCATTGTGCTTGGGTTATAAAAAAAGAATGGCATTGAGCTTTTTAGAACGCAGACTTCTATGGGGACTTCTAAGCGTAGGACTTGGCCAGTCCATCACACAGTCCATCAAATGCCTTCTTTCTGAGACTTACTTTGTACAGGGCTAGATGGAAAGATTGGAGATTAATATGAAGTCTAATGAAAATTAGCTGTGCCGTCTGGTTTCATGTTGTGATTGTCATCGTGGAGGTCAGTACTAATGATGTGTCAGGCTCACTTTGACAGTTTGCACACAGGCACAGTTGACTCAGAGCTCAGCGATGCCGTTCTTAGGAGAGGAGGTGTTGAACTGCCAAACGGGGCTGCACAGGAGACAGGTGATGCATTTTAGATCAGCTTCCTAACAAAGTGAACAGGATTTCCCACCTCTCCTCCCTCTATTAGTAAAATAATCTATTTTATCAAAGTCACTACTGCGGTGATAGTAAACATTTTCTCAACAGGATTTTTTTTTTTTTTGAAATCTTTATGAACAGAAAGAAAACACAATCATTTGAGAACCTGTTAGAAACTTTAACAAGAGATGAAATGTTTACTTTACATCGTGACTTATATTCCTACTCTCTGTGATTACAATTTATTTGTGCAGATACTGAATTGTTTCAGAAAAGAAAATATAGGTAAATGAAGATATTTACAAAAGTATTTTTTTGGGTAACACATTATTAATTTTATATTGTTGGGATTCATAATTTCACATATGTTAAATACATTTCTTTTATTCCTGGTGTTTTGAATATTTTAACACTTTGGAAACATAAATACTGTTAGCAAAGTAGAATTTTGTTTCAATGTTTACCTCAAGTTATGAAGAAAAATAATAGGAAACAAATGAGGAAAAGGTACAACTACTAACTGATTTGTATATCTTATATTTTTATCTCTAAATATGAATTTCCAGAAATCTATGTGGACACAATCCCTTCTATATTCTGATTATTCTGATTTGAAAAACATCCTTGGTGACACTGGAAAAGGACGTTTCCTTTAGGACTTTGATATTAATATTCTCTATAGGAAATACAAAGTCCTATTCATAAACTAAACCATTATTTTTTTGTAATTGTTTCATAAAAGTGCAGATGTATACCCAAAAATATTTTAGGAATGCAATATGATCAAATTATGAAATGTTTATTTCACTTTCATACATATATTTATTTATATTAATCCACTCATTTAACATGTAATTTCAAAGTATTAAAAAATAGACCTATGATTCCACAAATTATTTTAATTTTTTAGGCCAGACAATACGATCTCATTTGGACATGAGAGAATTTATGTTGAAGTCACTTAAAGGGTATTTTCTTTATCTACAGTACAGTAGGGAATTCAATACAACTAGAGATGATTGACATTTTTTTCTAACCTCTCTGTCCTTTCCTCATGAAAATGCTTAGCAGCTCTTGGGAAGCACAGCTGTTGGACAAAGCACAGGGTCCAAGGCTGTGCCTTTGGGAGGGCTAACAGGGACACGCAGCCAATCAAAAGGCAGGCTGAAAAATGTCAGATCAGATATGCCAATCACCATAAGAAAGGTGGTGACCTGAAGAGGCGATAGTGCCAACTTGATGTTGAACTTAATGTATAAAGCACAATTCTCTTGCCACTGATTGTACTTATTTATTTATTTTTGGTACTAGCAGAAATACTTGGAGAAAATATAAGCTGATTTATGGAATTAAGCCTTCAAAAATGTTACACTTTTTTTTGGTTAGAGCAAAGTAAGCTTTCTTTTACCAAAAGATAAACCTCAGCTTATCATATAAGTGAAAAGACTCTAAGTATAAATATTTCTATGCAAGAAAAAATGTGCACATCTCTCTTCTCTGCATTTATTGCAGCAGGGTTATAATACATTGCCAAGATACAAAATGCCTTTCATATAAAGAGCACACGATTTTTAAAAAATGTTGGGAACCTTTTGCCTAACAATGTTCACCAGTTAATTTGAAAGAAACATTACTGTATAATAATCATGAAAATTAAAAAGAAATAAAACAGTAACATTATAATTATTGGATTAATACAGTAGGTAATCAATGCCCAACGAAATGAGATAGGAATTTAATTTAAATTATTAATTCAATTGTCTTTAATTTGCTTTTCCATTTCGAGTTCTCTTTTGGAACAGAGAAATAATAGCACTCATTGCTACCTACCACACTTGCTATTATATTTACATTTCAATTACATTTTAACATTAGCTGCAAAACATCCTGAGCTGTGTAATGTTACCAATTACAATGTTAGTAGGTTATATAATCTGCCAATTACAACCAAAAATAAATGCCAGGTGTTTCGATCCCAAGTCGTTAAAATGCACGTTATGGGCTCAGACTGACCCTGAGGTTGTCTTACTAGCATATACCATAAAAAATCACAAGACAAAAGAACAACAGCAACAAAAAAATGTACATGGACAAAAAAAGGGCATAGGGGCAGTAAGAAGGAGAAAAATATTTCTTTGCTGTGTGGCTGAAGGTTTCTCCTGCTTTTCCTGTCTCTTCCTTCACTCTTTTTGGTTTGGCTTTGTACTTGTACTCTGACCAATAGTAGAACATCTTTTACAAATCTGTAAGTAATGCAAAATGTTGGAATGTGCATGTCCTCTCCAAAAAGAAATAATTTGAATTTTATTAGCTATTACCATATTTTCTCTTAAATGTGTCAAGGAAGAATAGCATAAAAAAATAAAATCCAGAATGCTTTTTAGGGCAAATCTATCCATTTACAATGTTAGAAAACTAGAATAGCTATAATTTAAGATGGATTTTATGTGATTTTATATTAACTAAAGACTTTTTTATTCTTAATTGTTTTTTAGGAAATTTAGACTCTTAGTCCATTTAGTCCATTTCACTTTGTTTTGTATGGTGTCCTTGTTATTGGCCTATACGAGGATGCCATTTTTTTTTCTTTCTGAGACAGTCTCCTGAGTCACCCAGGTTCTAGTGCCTTGGGATCAACCCAGCTCATAGAAACCTCAAATTCCTGGGTCCCATTGTTTCTTTTGCCTCAGTCTCTCTAGTAACTGGAACTCCAGGTAACTGCCAGAATGTCTGGCTAATTTTTTTCTATGTTTTTAGTAGAGATGGGATCTTGCTCTTGCTCAGGCTAGTCTTGGAACACTTGAGCTTAAGTGATTCTTCCACCTTTGCATCTCAGAGTCCTAGGATTACAAGGGTGAGCCACGGTGCCCTGCCAGGATGCCAAACTTGTAAATGCTTATCAAATAGTTGCCAAGTAGAATCAATGAATGCAGGAAAGAACACAGTGATACTGGGTATGTGGCATGAAGTTTAAATCAGTATCTACATCCATATAATCTGCCTTCTACGAACTATCCATGACCTCAGCTAAAGCCAGGCCCTCCATTTGTGTTTTACTTATTTACCCAGGAACAACACTCCTGCAATTTTGTCCATCAACCACCATCAATTTTCTGTCTGTTAGTCCAAGATCACACAAACATGGCATAGTATTTCTCATTTTAACAAAAATGGGCCTCGCATTCCCTTATAGCTATTGCATCATTTCTCTGCTCCCCTTTGCAGTGAATCTCCCCAATGAACACTCCTTACATCTACTCATTATCTCTTAAGCTCGTAATAGTCAAGCTGCATCCCAAAATACACCCATCAAGGGTGGCGCCTGTGGCTCATCAAGTAGGGTGCCGGCCCCATATACCGAAGGTGATGGGTTCAAACCCAGCCTCGGCTTTGAAAAATAGCCAGGCCTTGTGGCGGGCACCTGTAGTCCCAGCTACTCGGGAGGCTGAGACAAGAGAATCGCCTAAGCCCAGGACTTGGAGGTTGCTTTGAGCTGTGTGACACCATGGCACTCTACCGAGGGCAATAAAGTGAGACTCTGTCTCTACAAAAAAAAAAAAAAAAAAAAAAGATGCACCATCAAAACAGTCATTGTGAATGGTTCAAATGACTTTCACATAGTAAATACAATTTTTGGATCTTAGGTAATATCTTTATCAATTAGAAGATTTCTTGACAGAGCTGATTATAAATTTCTCTTGAACCATTTTTCCCACTTATTGCCGAGTCAACAGTCTTCATTTTTTTCTTTTTTCACTTCATGGGATACTGCTTCTCACACTTCATTGCTGGTTTCTCTCACTTCTCCTGGCTTCTCAATTTTGGACAGCCTTGGTATCAGTTGTCTGAACTCTTCTTTACACACATCCACCCTGGGTAACAACATCACTCTTGCGACATAGAGTAACATTTTTTTCAACAACAACTAAATGTATATCTTTAACCCAGAACTCTCTCCTAAATTCTAAATGTGAAAAATCAATTTCTTTACTCAACACCTCCATTTCAACGTCCAATTGATTTCTAAAACGTAATATGTCCCAAATCAACTCTTGATGTCCCTTAACAAAAGTTTTTCTCACGTAAATAAAATGAGGTTCATTGTTCAGTTAGTAGTGCCAAAAATCATGCCATCCTCCTTCGCAATTGTCTTTTTCTTGTACTCCCCTTTCTGTTCATCTTCATCAGAGATCAATTACCACTGCTGCCAACATGATCTAAATATTCATATGTTCTTATCTGGGTATTTGCGATAGTTTTCTATCTTCGCTGCCTTTTTCCAACCTGCCTCATATTTCCATTGATTAGTCTCTTCATTGCATCTGGAATTAGTATTTTAAAACATAAGTCAGATCTTGTAACTGCTTTGCTAAGAACTCTTCAATGGCTTTCATATCATCTGAAGTAATTTAGATCCTAGTACTGTTTACAATAGCAAAGATTCAGAATCAACCTAAGTGCCTATTAATAGATGATTGGATAAAGGAAACATGATATATATATATATATATATATATATATATATATATATATATGTATATATCACATCACATAAACACACACACACACACACCCCATAGAATACTACTTAGCCATAGCAAGAATGAAACCGTGTGTTTAGCAGCAACTTGGATGGATCTAAAGGCCATTATCTTAAGTGAAATTACTAAGACACATAAAATCAAATGCTGCACATTCTCACTTATAAGTGGGAGCTAAATAATGTGGTTATAGAGTGGAACAATAATAGGTGAGGGAGTGGGAATGTGGGAAAAGGTGAGGGATGAAAATTACTTTATGGGTACAATGTATACTACTTGGGTGAAGGATACACTAAAAAGTCTACACTTTACCAGGAAACACTATACTCATGTAACAAAACTCCGTTTGTAATCCCTAAATTTCTAAAAATAAAAACAAGTTTATGATATATATTAAAGAAAAAAAATGGAGCACTTACACTGATCTTTAAGATTCTTCATGATATAGTTCCCTGAAAACTTTCCGATACCACCTTCTGCTCCAACCATGATGACCTACTTAATATTTTGCCAAAGTGCTGAATCTGCTTTTACCCCAGGGCCTTTGAACTTACTTTCCTTTTGATATAACACTGTGTTTATGCCAGTGTTTCATTTCTTTTAACACTTTCTTTAGGTCTTTGAACAAATGACACTGTATTAGAGAAGGTACACTGTACCAATTTATATGAAGTAGCATTCTATAATTCTCTGTTTAGCCTTACCATGTCTTGTTTCTCTTCAGAGGGTGTATTGCATCTTATACTTCATATATCCATTTGTTTGCACCTTTTGTCTATCTCTGCCACAAAGAGGCTAATGACTTTGCACTTTTTTCTTTACTATAGACTCAGTGCTTAAAACAGCGAATGATGAAGCTAAATGTTAAATAAAGATACTTGAATGAAGAATGAGTGAATAAATAAAAATAAAAGATAATTTTTGTCACATTGAAAAAAATTTAAGTTCCTGTAAATAGTTCTATAATGAGGATTTTGGGATATATTTTTCCCTAATACCGATGTTGAAATACAACAGCATATCTATCAAAATTTTTACAACTAACAAACATCCCTATACCATTTCTTCAAGGAAATTGAAACTTGTTGATCCATATAAATACATATATATTCTATGGGATTTATTTATTTGCATATTCTATCGGAGTTTTTGGAAAATGCATTATTTATTTACTTATTTATTTATTATTACTATTGGGTTTTCCACTGGGGCTACTGTTGACAACATTCTTTTTCAGCATTTTAATCATTCAGGCTAAGTTTTATTAGAGTTTTATTACCACCATTTAATTTTAGAAATAAACTAATTTTATTTAGACACTACTACATTTATCTACCTCCTCACATTACACAACTCTGATTCTCCTTGACTGTGAAACCAGTATTAATTACAGTAGTGCTGCCATGAAATCAACAATGTTCTTCAGTACATTATGATGTAGCTTTTAAAAATCATGAAGAACAAACTATTTAAAAATTGCTAAGAATATTGTTGCTGTATAGAAATTAGTTTTGGATTACCTCTTTATTTCTTGGGTTTGTGATATTACTGTTGTGGGATTACATGTGTTAGAAATGACCTTCTTCTCCACAGAAGGTCAAAGACATGTGCACTGGATTGGTACCTTTTGCCCAGGCATAATTTACACCCAACATGTATAATAGGATATGTTTATCCAAGCAGATTTGGACTTTTCCTTGTACTCTCAGAAGTATTATCTCAACTGGATGTTTTCGATAAAATATTCAGGACCTAAACACATGAAAAGGGCTAATATCCTTGAAAAACGAGGGAGGATCTTGTTTGTGCTTTTATCCTATATCCAGAGTCAATAAAAAAATCTGTCTATCCTTTTAGTTAATGATTTTCCTCAGGATGTAGCTATTCCTGTTCCCAGAGTTTGAAATATAGTTCTCTTCTGGATCACCACCTACCATAAATCCAAGGCTAAGCCCTTAGTTCCCTACCTACACCTCTGTGAGGTCTTCATACATGGAATGCTTAATTTTATCAGGGTATTTTGACAATTACCCCATTCACTTAACTTTCCTGGAAAGGTGTTTTCCTTCATTACTAATATCAAATCATTCTCCTACATTCTGGAAGTCTTTTTCAGATCTGTAAACTAATATTTCTAAGTTATTACAGCAAGTATGGAGATCTCTAATCTAGCACATTACTTCAAACAGAAACCTCTTTTAATTTCCTCTTTGAAATATTTTATTTATTTTTGCTTTTATCTATGGCTCTCCATAGACAATTATAAAAATCTGTCTCCACAGAAAACACCAAATTAAAATAAAAGAGAAATTATGCTGTGGTCTCAATTTTTCCATAACATGATTCTTTTCTTATCCAGGAAAAGTGATTTTTGAAGGGCATGCTATATTCGATGGCTCCTAATTGCAGGAGTTTTGAAGAAAATCCACATTATTGCAGTGACGTTGATGGCCATTTTACTGAGAAAATTTCTATAACTGAGAGTAAGTCGAGATTCTAGAATAAATTGAGAAGCAATCCATAAAGAATAATTTCAAAGTCAATTGTTCATTATAACCAGAGTCCCTTCAAAAACTCTGGTTTATGTGATAGAATATTTTGAGATGAGACACACAATAATGTCTTTACATTTTTCTAAAGGCCTGTACATTGATAGGGTAACTGTGTACTTCTTTTTACTACAGATCTATCACAAATCATATGAAACAATTCACAGTTTATAAATGTTTCAATTTACAGAGTAAGACAAACTGTATCTTTTTTTAATTCTGGAAATTAAGCAAAATTAACTTTCCTTAAATCCTTTTACAGCCTTTGAAATGTACTAATTTTTACTCTAGCAGTGAACTAAAAATCTCAGATATTGACCTCTTGTAGTTTTCATTTTAAATTTTTGCTCTACACAAAGGTATTAAACTACAAGGAATAAATTATAGCTATAATTAAAGTATTGTGTTAACTTAAAAGTATGGTTGATGGAAGGATGGCATTAACCCATGAACTTTAAAGGAGCTGACAAGATAATGAAACTATAAATTTCAGAGAAAATACCAAATGTAGAGTGCCATTATATAACCTCTCTACAATTCTAGATTACACTATAAAATAGGCATATTAGTAAATTATTGAACACACACACATACACGCTCACACATACTGTTTAAAATTTCTCAAATCTTTGAACATATATTTTAATTGAAAATTTTTTAATCACAATATCGTTTTTCCTTCAAAGATTATTCAGAATGATGAGCATAAATCATCTATAAATATGAATTGAGCATTTACGTGTCCATATATAGCCACATATATATCCATATCTTCCATGTATATGTCTACGTGTCTATCTCTAAGTACATAACTTTAAATATATTTAACATAGGAAAGAAATATTTTATACAGTTTATTCATTCATGCCATTTCGTTTATTTTATATATTAATCGTTTTTCATTCAGCTCTAAAATCTCATTGGATTTGCAGGCCTAAAACTTTTGAAAAAGTTATGATTGGGAACAGTAACTGCATCACCATTTTAAGAATAATTTTCATTACTTAACATTATAAATTCAGTTTGATTTTTTTTTAATTTATTAAAAATCATGACAAAATTATTAATATTGATAGTTAATTCATATAAGATCTTTAAATTATTGATAATTTAATTTTTATATTTTCTAATTGCTATTATATAAGATGTTCACCAAAATAAAGTGAGAGAGTGTTTTTTGGAATGGCTCTTTTTCTCCCCATATAAGGAAAAGTTATTAGTATAGTTTTTCTATAGATAATGATGTTGGTGTCATATTCACGAATTATTTGTGAAACCACAAGTAGCAAAGATTTCTCCTATGTTATATATTGGATATTGTGGACTGATTTTCAAATATGGAACCAGTCTTGCTTTCCTGGGGGGGAAAAATCCCATTGCCTCATTTAATTTTTTAATATTTTATTGAGAATTCTTTTTTTTTTTTTTTGGTCTATTCTCACGAAAAGGAGTAATATATAGTCCTTCTTCCCATTATTGATATAATACTGGACTAAACACGGTTCAGTAAGTACAGCAGAACCTCCATAAGCACCTCCCTACATTGACCACTGCTTTAAGTTGACCTAATTTTTATAGACCGCATATGCACTACATATAACCAATGGAAGATTGACTTTTATATATTGATCACTTCTATAAGTTGTGTCTTGACCACTTGGGTGGTGACACACAATATTAACTTGTCCTCTATAACTTAACCAATTGTGTCTATTCTACATGAAAGAGTGGAAGGCGTGGGTTTTATACTTAGTTGTATTATTTATTCTTTAGTATAAATTCTTGTTTCACATTTTATTATTACTACATGTCAGATTAGGCCTAATATACTATTGTTTATCACATGTTATGGGAGATTTTTTCAATGTGAAGGACTGATCTGAATTGTAGCTACAATTATTGAAAAAGATTACAGTTAGTCAAGACATGACGGCCTAAAGAAAAGAACTCCAGGAGCCGACATTGAAAGCAAAGGGTGATTTTCTACATTTTCTGGAAAGCAACCAAAGAATGATAACAGCATATTTTGGCAATACCACAGTTAGCAATATCTAAAAATGTAAACAAGAACACTTGAAGAGATAATGGTAAAGAAAACAAAGACTTACAACAGCAAAGATGGAAAACTTCCCTCAATGAAGTCAATGAATTCATTGTAAGCAGGTTCAAAGTTAACACCTAAGTCTACGGGCCAATGATCCAAGAAGCTGCAAAATTTTGCACAGAAATTCAGGGTGACAGATTTCTAAGCATTAAGTGGTTGGCTCTAGAAATTTAAATTTCAAAAAGAAATCTCCCAGAAGGTCTGTGTGGGGAATCCAATTAAGTTCTAGTAGAAATTGTAGGAAAGTTCCTCAAAAAGTTCCCAGACTTCTCCAAGGAGTTCAAAGATGATGAAATCCTTTTTTTTTAATTAATTTTTTTTTCTGAGACAGCGTCTCACTATGTTGCCCTAGGAAGAGTGTCATGGCATCACAGCTCACGGCAACCTCAAACTCTTGGATTCAAGCGATTCTCTTCCCTCAGCCTCCCAAGTAGCTGGGACTACAGGTGCCTGCCACAATGCCAGGCTATTTTGTTGTTGTTATTGAGGCTGTCATTGTTGTTTTAACTGTCCTGGGTCGGGTTCGAACCTTCCAGCCTCAGTGTATGTGGCCAGCACCCTAACCGGCCACATGAGGTTGCTGTGAGCTGTGATGCCATGACACTCTACCTAGGGTGATATAGTGAGATGTGAGATGCTATCTCAGAAAAACTTTGAACCTTCTTACTATGGATTCATTGACTTCATTGAGAGAAGTTTTCCATCTTTCTACTGAGCTACAGGTGCCACCCAATGATGACATCTTTAATGATGACAAGTGCAGACTATTTTCAAGGCAATGCTTCATAGGAGTCTTGTCAATAAATGAAAGAGTGGAAAAATTTCCAAAGAATGTTTCAGAATTCTGCTGTGTGCTAGCTCAAGTGAAGAGAAACTAAAACCTTTGGTGACTGGTAAATTGGCAAAGCTATGTACATTTAAGAATGTGAAGTGAAGCTCGATGACATCTTTATTACTTGGAGATCAAACAAATTCTCCTACATAACTGGTGCCCTATTTGAGAAGTGGATGAGGGGTATTGACTGAGAAATAAAGAAGAAATGGTCTGTTCTACTGACAATAGACAGCTTTTCTGGCCCCCAGCAAGTGAATCATCTCTTTAACATGACACTGAAATTTCTGCCTCCAAACACTACCTACCTAAAAAAACCAATCTCTTGACCATGGCATCATCAAAACATTTAAAATGCACTACTAAGCCCAGTTTTTGTAGTGGGTCATTACTAACGCACAAACCTGTGGTCCACCTGTGGAAGCAACTTCATCTGTTGCATCTGTTAATGCTGTGGATGTTGCCCTCTGGACCACGTCTGTCTGCTTTAGAATAAAATTCAACCAGAAACAATACACAAGTGTTTCAAGTAAGTTGGATTTGTCACAGCCCCAAAGGATGATGTTTTGGCCCCATGAGATAATCCATTTCCCATGGCAGAATTCAAACAAATAGTTTTTGAAGGATATGTTGCAATAAACAATGAGGTGGACAACCTGCAATGAACCTGACGCAGAAGCATTTTTCCAGATGATTTTGACCAAAGTACAGACCTGTGTAAAAGTGCATGAAAAAGCCAATAAAGTGAAAGGAGCAAGTGAAGATGATGCAGATATTGCAGAGACTCCAAAAGAAGAGGTTGTCAGACATCTGATTAAGGTAGTTGAAGTCATTTGCTGTGGAAAAATTCTCAAGTATGCTAAGTGGTGTAGCCAGCATTGAGAGTGTTTTCTCCACTTACATTTAAAGAGTACGAAAAAGACCAATATTGATTTTTTATTTTTTTCAGAATGATTAAACTATTAGAAAATAATAAATATATTGATTTTGCATGGTACTGTATGCAGGATTTTGGCATATTTTAATTATTTATGATTTCATATGAAATTCTCTTGCAAAAGCAAAACAAGAAAGTAAAGAATGTGTACCTATTAATACCATAGGCTTAGTACCTTATCATGGCCCCTTTCATATGTTGCCCAGTTTGTCACATTCCCTTGTGTGTTCAACTTACAAAGCGTCTATTATATTTCCTTCTTTTCTTTTTTCTAGAAGAGATTGTTTAAAAAGGTGACATCTGAGCTTGAGAGAGAACAGTAGGTTTTAAAATATGAATTTAATTTCCTTAATAGTTACAATATTCTCATGTTAGTGATTCCATCTTGTGAAATATTGGTAGGTTGTAGTTTCTAAGAAATAGTACAGCTTACTAACTTGTTAAATTTATGCATACAGCATTTTTTATAATATCCCTCATCATATTTTAATTTTTCTGCTGTTTATAGTTATATCCCCTTTCTTTATTTTTTAGCAATAGATCTTTTTTTTTTTAATTTTTATTAAATCATAATTGTGTACATTGGTGCAATCATGGGGCACAATGTGCTGACTTTATATACAATCTGAAATATTTTCATTGAACTATTTAACATAGCCTACATGGCCTTTTAATCACTAT
>CAUYRH010046733.1:0-13160 GCA_963574655.1 Perodicticus potto
TAACATAGCCTTCATGGCCTTTTAATCACTATATGAAGACATTTATATTCTACATTTAGTAATTTTCACTTGTACCCTTGTAAGATGCACCGTAAGTGTGATCCCACCAATCACCCTTCCTCCACCATCCTCCCCCCTCCCCTCCCCTCCCTTGCCCCTTTCCCCATTTCTTGTGCTATAATTGGGTTTTAGCCTTCATATGAAAGCGATAGATTAGCTTCATAGTAGGGCTGAGTATTTCTTTAGAATGGGCGTGACATGCTGGTTTCGTATGGCTCTCAAATTAGACATAGGAGTTCAGGACTCTAGGCTACACACAGTCCTCTGCCAACTTTGAGCCGTGTGTGTGTTGACCGTGCCTATCCAACCATGTTCTAGTCAGTCTCAGTGCTACTTCCTTCAGTCAGTCTACAGCACCTGGAGGGTCGTTTACCCAGGGGGGCCCATTACTGTTGGCATCCAGAGCAGTAACCTTCTCCCTTCAGCAGACTCTGAACTACATTTTAGAAAGTCCCCCAGGTGGCTGCAACTATCTGCTCTAAGGCATCCAAGACCATTGCTCCACACAGTCCTTTCTGTTGTCATCTTTTATTGTCTCCAATGGATGTGGTCATACCATATTATCCTAGGTGGATTTAGACCAGGCTGATCCAAGGACAGACTTTTCTGTGTGTGTTTATTTTTGCTCAGCCCCTTGCCCTCTTCTACCCTACCAGTTGTTTGAAGCATGTGGAAGGCAGGGTTTCAGACAATGTTGAAGGTGATCACATTCCGGGACTGTGATGATTACAGGGTAAAGAGCTCAGAGAAGTCATGGTTGGAAGGTGGATTGTTCTACAAGTATGCTACAAAATTCTGAATGGTATACACTTAGGATATCAGAATCAAGTAGTTCTTTTTCTCTTTTATTTCAGGTTAATGTGAGGATACAAACAACCAGGTCACAATATTTAAATTTGCTACGTAGACTCCCTCTTGTAATTGTGTCCTGCATCCAAAAGGTGTATCATACACCCCTATATTGTGCCTATTAAGTGGTTGCATCTCAAGCTCCCACCTCTTTTCTCCTCCCTCCCCCATTGCCCCTTCTTCTAACTTGAATTGAAATGAGTTTTTTCCTATGTGAGTGTGAATTAGATCGTCTACTGGCTTCATATTAGTATTGACTACACTGGATATTTGCTTTTCCATTCTTCTGATTCTTTGCTAAGAAGAATGTGTTTTGTCTCCATTCAGGTTAATATAAAAGATATAAAATCACCATTTTTTTATGGCTGAGTAGTATTTCACGGTATACATATACCACAGTTTGTTAATATATTCCTGAGTTGATGGACATTCAAGTTATTTCCACGTCTTAGAGATTGTAAATTGAGCTGCAATAAAATAATACAGTGCAAATATCCTTATGATAAAATGATTTTTTTTTCTTCAGGGTAGATCCCTAGTAATGGGATTATGGGGTCAAATGGGAGGTCTAATTTGAGTTCTTTGAGGATTCTCTGTACTTATTTCCAAAGAGCCTGCATTAGTTTGAAGTCCCATCAACAGTGTAAAAGTTTTCCCCTCTCTCCACATGCATGCTAGCATCTGCAACTTCAGGAATTTCTTATGTGGGCTATTCTCACTGGGGTTAGGTGATATCTCACAGTGGTTTTGATTTGCATTTATCTAATGATTAGGGCCTATGAGCATTTTCTCATGTTTGTTAGTCATTTGTCTGTCTTCGTCAGAAAAGTTTCTGTTCAGAGCAGCACCTGTGGCTCAGTGAGTAGGACGCTGGCCCCATATACCAAGGGTGGCAGGTTCAAACCCAGCCCTGGCCAAACTGCAACAAAAAATAGCCAGGCATTGTGGCAGGTGCCTGTAGTCCCAGCTACTCGGGAGGCTGAGGCAAAAGAATCACCTAAGCCCAAGAGCTGGAGATTGCTGTGAGCTACGATGCCACAACACTCTACCGAGGACGACAAAGTGAGACTGTGTCTCAATAAATAAATAAATAAATAAAAATAAAAAAGTTTCTGTTCATATTTCTTGCCCCGTGAATAAATGGGATTGCTAATTTTTGTTGATTAATTTGAATTCTCTATAGATCCTGTCAAACCTTTACCAGTTTCATAACATACAAATATCTTTTGCTATCCTGAAGGTTGTCTATTTGCTTTGATTGTTGTGTCCTTAGCTTAGCTAGAAGCTTTTCAATTTAATTAAGTCCCATTTGTTTATTTTTGTTGTTGTTGCAGTTACCACTGAAGTCTTCCTCATAAAATATTTCCCCAGGCCTACATCCTCAAGAGTCTTTCCCACACTTTCTTCTAGGATTTTTACCATTTCGTGCCTTAGATTTAATGCCTTTTATCCATCTTGAATCAATTTTTGTGACTGAGAATCAAGTTATTTATTACATGTTCTGCATACACTGGACAAAATGTATATTTGTCATCACCATTAATGAAGCACAGAAATGATCTTTGAGGGAATTTTAGGAACCAGTATTCATGGACAACAGAGTGGATGATGAAGTGGCATAAGTAATATTGTAACTAGTGTTGAAAAAGATGGTACTAGAGAATCTCAAAAGCAAGACAATATTGTACCAATGTATACAGATTTGAAGAGTCATGACATTATTTTAAGTAATAATAGCATTGCTACCTTTTTATGGTGATTTTAGTCAGAAATAGTAAATCTGAAAATTAAAAAAATGAAAGAATAAAACGTGAAAAGAAGCTTCCTGTACCCTGATGGGTGTTGCCTGGATACTGAAAAGATTTCACACACATTAATTGAACAAGAAAAAAATGCTTACGTTTTCATTCTTTCCCCATTTTTCTAAAAATTCAGAGATTGGCCCTCGAATTTTACAATACTATTTTCAATCAAATTGGTTACATAGAAAGAGACAGTTGTTGGGTTCTTTTGGCCTGGAGTCTCCTACAACTTAAGGGCATCTGTGCTAAGCAACTAAGGTACTTACTCTGCTTCCATCTTCACAAAAACCACAGTAACCCTGTCGTTTCTTATTCTGCAGAAAATAAAACCTAGAGAAGTTAAGTACTTTGCCCCTGCATATCGTCAATTAATGGCTGAACTGTAATTCCAATTTTCCAATTCAGGATAACCTGATTCTGTTGCATAATTCAATTTTAGAAAATGTAGGACAAGTCTATTCCAAGTTGTGTTTCCAGCCTAAGCATGACTTTTGTTTTTTGTGGGAATTATTGTCATTATCATCATCAACATTACCATTAATAAAATGTTTGTCAAATATTAGCCACGTGCCAGATACCTCTCTAAACATTATTCACATCATACTTCATGTTTTAGCTATCTTACCAGATACATGCCAAACATACATCCACTGAACAGATGGAAGCATTGAGGCCCCAGTTGACTTACAGAGTTACTCAGCTATCGGTGGTAAAGCAGGGAATTACATCAGGCTCTCTGACTCTGAAGCACCAGTAAGTCAGAACCAAATTCTCTGGTTTGGTTCCTTTAACCTATATTTCTGAACTAAACTGGGACTTAGATATACAACATCACAAACCACAACACATGACTGGAATCTATCCATGATTTTACTCTCTGGTCTGGTGTTTCTTTCAACTTATTTTCACAGTGCTTGGAATAATCTAAGGGGTTAGCATTGCCAGTTGTAATGACACCTCTGGTTCTTACAGATGTGGCCTTACAGAAAAGATTCATGTGGTTCAAAAGGGGGATTTGTAGGTGGTGATGGTGGGGGGCCATAGGAACAGAGTGACAGCTTCAGTTGTCACGAAGAAAAAGCACCAAAAAAGGAAACTGATTTTAATTCAAGAATAGTTCATCACGAGGTCATATGTGTGCCCGGGTGCAGGTGCGTATAAACATGTATGTGCTGATCCTATTTCCTCAGTCCTCTATTTTCTTGTGCTGATCTTAGTACTTTTGTTTCTATTTAGGAATGGAGAGTTTTATAGTTGAAGGTGCACATTTAGCCATAGCACAGACATAAGGAATATATCAAGTAGCACATTCACTTTAGAGATTTTGGCTTAAATACAGCACAATGCCAAATATGTGGCCAAAATTTGATAACGGTAGTCAGTAAGCCAAGTATGTGGGACTATTTGTAAAAATTCAGATAATTGAGGCAAAATTTTAGTTTTCATCCAGATGCCTGCCAACCACATGTCTTATCATTTCATGTTTTTCTCTCACTACATAAAGTAGCAAATATTTCACCCCATCACACTCTTAGCCGGAGCATCTCCACAACAAAGCTGAAATAAAAATGTAATGACTTAGAGATATATAAGTGATAATTTTTATGTTCTTTTGAATTCTCATTTAAAGCAAAAATTCCGATTCTGATGTTATTTTTTTTAACTCCATCAACTCGTGTTCTATTTCAGGATTCCACTGATCATTTACAAATGGTGAAAAGCCTCTTTAACCCCCTCTGTATTTCTTCCTAGGTGAATGAACTCTGCATTTTGATTTCTAAATGGGCAGATAGATGTACTGTAATGAGGACACAAAGAAGCAGGTTTATAACTTGGTCCATTATGGCACCGGGTTCAGGGCAGGGGAAGCGGCAGTGCTGAAAGCCTTTGTCTCTGACTCATGCAGATAAACTCCAGCATTTTCTAGGACTGTTAACAATGCAGAATATGAAGGGAAAAAATAAAGATGCATGAAGGGAAAAGAAAGAAAATGAATTAAAATGAAGCAAAACTCTTGGGATGGTTTATGCTGTAGGGTATTTTCCCAGAGTTCTGTCCAAGAATAATCTAGTAAAAATGTGGACAGAGAACCACCGACCCCTGCTTTCCCCTGAACATATGCAGCTCTGATCAGTCTGGTATTTCAAGAAAAACAAGGTCCTGAACCCGAGTCCTCAGACACATAACAAAGCGCACTTCACAGCTGTGATGCACAGCCACCATCGGCTCCGAGGCCTGAGTGGGTCCCAAGACAATGCCTCCTTTATCACCCAGAGGACAAATATCTAGACAGCAATATTTTCTGCTTGAATGCTTCGAGCAGCTCGCACAACTCCTGGCTGAGAGGGAAAACTGAGCTCAGAGTGTTTGCTGAGTGATTATTTTAATTTACTACTTGATGTAAATCTAAATGAACTGACACCCAGCTAGAGATGGACAGAAAACAATCACTGCAGAGGGTGGGGCTGCAGCATGAAGGGGCGCAGGAGGGGGCTGATGTGCCACTGGCAGCTGAGGTTCACCAGGGCTTTCCCCAACTTTTGCAATGGCAGCGTAATAGATGGGGGGGCACGTTGGGCATTCCATTCCCTTCTCTCAATTACCATAATAAGTTCAGTAATTTTGTGCTGTTTATTTATCAGGGGAGGATAACAAAGGAAGCTGAGGACGTCTGTTCTGGAGGCACCATGACAAAGCACCAGACAGAAAGCAGTCACGTGTTTTCACGTGGGGAGAGGAGCAAAGACACCACTTCTTGAGCACCTGGTTGTTCTTTCTCAGTATTTAGAAGGAAAAAAAATTATCTTCAAGAAAAACAGCTGAAAATACAACAACACAGGCTATACAGATGATAAAACGGGCTAAGATGTGGAGGGAGAAAACTGAAGGGCAACTTGTCAACTAAGTTTTAATTCCTCATAAAAAGATAATTTTCCTTCATGCCAATTATGTTTCCAAACTTACCAGTACAAATAAAAGATTTTTTTTTTCAAGAACTATTTGGTTAAGTTCCTCCAGGCTCCCTTTCAAAGTGGAGGTTCTTTCGATGCAGTGAATATTTCTGAGAAACACGATGGCAAAATCCTAGCTGCACCTGGTTAAGATGAACATCACATTTCTTTGTGATGCTTGTCAGATATTATGCAAAGCATCATTCCTCCCTCTTTTTCTCTCCCTCTCTCTCTTTTTTATGTTTTTTAGTTCATGGAACACAGCACTAAATAGTCACAGGACCAAGATATAGATTCCTATTTCCAGGTTTGTCTCTTCTGTCTAAAAAAGACTTTCATTTCAGCCATGTCTGCCTAGCATCCCCTTCTAAAAAGTGGCAATGTTTGCTAATGAGCATAATCCTCGTTATTTGTAGCACTGTTATAAATGGCACAGGGGATGCGTATAAATCCCCAGGCATGATTCTGAAAATATGTCCAATAGAGGAAAAATATATCACCACTTGTTTTCCACAATCACAATATGGAACCGAATTATGGTTCCTATCTTATATATATAGAGAGAGCCAATTTATATCTTTATATATCTATTTAGTGAATGCAACATCGATATATATGCATCTGTTGGATACAATGGAAGCTGTCCATTTCCCATTGATCTGGGTCACTGCTTTTCTAACTGGGAGGCCTTGAACACTGCCATGATGGCCACCATATGTGGTAAGTAAGGAGAAGTTGGCAGGCTGACTCTTCCACCTTTCCTTTTATTGTATTTATATATTGGGGTTATTGAATTTTTTAGTATGATTTTATTTCGGGTGCAACATTTGCTTAAAAAAAGATATTAAAAAAAGGAGGAAGTGTTCTGGAAAAACTGTTGCTCCAGCTTGTCCCTAAAAGACCGAGGAAAGTAGTGAAAAAACACAGTCACCTGTCCGGAAGCTGTCACTGTGGGATGCCTGATGCCTTGTGGATAACATGCATATCAGTGCTGGTTATGTTACAAAGATATAAAAATAAAATATTCCCAATGTTGCCAATTACTTCTCTTTCACTGGTCACCTATGTCTGTCCATGTAGAGATATACAGACAATGTGGGATCCTGTCAAATTGTTTGAGTCCCCTACATGTTTGTTTTAATGCCTTTCTTGTGGTAAGTCACTTGTACTATAACTTTGTGTATATTTAAAATAACTCATAGGTGAAAGGTGCTGAGGATAGAGATGATTAGGGTAATATCCCAGAAAGTTAATGGGGAGAATTTGATTATATTTGTTTTCTTTGGAGAGCATAACAGGGTGAGTGAATTTTGGTAAATGGATTAGAATTGGCCATTCAAGCCCTTTCTGTGAGCCAGAAATGTCATGGACAACTCTCTGTGCCTCACTTACTGGGGGAATCCCAGTTTATGAATCAAAGCTGAAGCATGCTATTTTCAGCAAAGCTAAAGAACACCTCTTTGACTGAAATACCGCATCAAATCTGACTGCTGTACACAGAACTCGTGAAATCTAGCTACGGATCCTTCACATATTTCTTCTAAAAAAGCTAATTGATACTTAGACCTCAGACTTTTATAGAAGAAACATGTTTTTCTTTAGTGAATGAAAAGTTGACTCAAAACTGGGCCTTTTTCAATACCATGACAGTTCATGAAGAAGAAATTATTCTCTTGACTTACAATTTTATCTGACTGTGACTTATAGACGTGGGGTAGAAGGAAAAGAAAAGGGCTGATTTGATTGACTAATACAAGAGAATGTATTTGATTGAATAATCAAAATAGGAATTTTCTTCTAGATTATCATTCCTCACTTATACCAACTTGGACAAACCCAAGCAGGGACTTTAATAGGCTTTTAAAATAACTCTTTCATAATACAGTAGACCATACAATACTGTTTAGATTATTTTATTTCCATAATAAACTCTCATTAAGTATATTTATCTAATGATATGACAGAACTGAAGGGAAAAGGGATATAAAAAAATATGTGCATGTGTTAAACATTAGCCCTTAAAGCAGATTTATAAATAAATTACATATAATTTATAGAATCATGCCATATTTATAATTGCATGTTTAAAGCAATCTTCTTATGGTAATCGTGTTGTATGACCGACTCTAAGAAGGGGGAAATTATAAATTTATATTTCCAGAGTTTACTGAGATGCACTGTCTTTTATAGGTAAAATTATATTGTGTAAAATTCAGGATAGAAAATGGAGCTTCTATTTCAGTGTGACTCATACCTCATTACTAACCGTTCAGAAGGCTCAGCATACAAAATAAAGTGTTCACAATTTCTCAAAGAGGTCATTGCTTAAATTCCAAATTAATTTTCAAACAAGGCTGCTACAAAAGAATCAATAAACTTTGTATGACAAAGCTAAACTCTACCAGCGCCTTCAAGATAAATGATACACAGATTTTCTTTTGAGAAGAATGAAGGATTTCAGCTACACAAGCAGCCTTACAAGGCATGCTGCTTCTCATGGCTTCTTCTGGAAATATTTCAACACAACAAACAAAAGTGAGACTGTATGCTACCCAGGGAACCAAAAAAGCAAACCCAGTGACCTCAAAGGTATTCTTAGTTGTTAGGATGCTTCTTCTTGACCTCTTAGACAAGAACAACTAAATGAATTAACCCACCATTGTGATGAGAAAATAAAAACACATTATGTTGCCTTCTTCTAAAAATATACCTTAACCTTATGAAGTGGTGTGAGGGACTTGGTAAGCCATACTTTCAGACAAGAAAACTGGTAGGTGCTATGAATGAGTAAAATCGTTCATTGATTCATTCAAGAAATAGTAATGTTTATTAATCATTTACTCCAGGAACGGCTCAGGGTTTTAGGAAAATATTTGTGAACAAAATGCCTCTACCCTCAGGGAATTTTCATTTTAGTTTCAGTGACAAAATTCAAAATGATAAAGAAAAACTATCTCAGGTATAAGGAAAAATAAATGGGGTAAGAATAGAATAACAGGCCAGGTGTGGTGGCTCACAGCTATAATCCTAGCACTCTGGGAGGCCAAGGTGGGAGAATCACTTGAGCTCAGGAGTTTGAGACCAGCCTGAGCAAGAGGGAGACCTTATCTTTACTAAAAATAGAAAAAAAAAAAAAAACCAGCCTGGTGTGGTGGTCCACACCTGTAGTCCTAGCTACCCAGGAGGCTAAAGCAAGAGGATTGCTCAAGAACAAGAATTTGATGTTACTGTGAACTATGATGCCCCAGCACTCTACCCAGAGCACGAGAGTGAGACTCTGTCTCAAAACAATAACAAAATAATAAAGGTCACTATTTTATATATACAAGCAAGGAAGTTCTCCCTAGCGAGGAGCTGGGCTTAAAAACGGAATATACTGGGATGATAAGTAGAGCCATAAAAAAAGTGGGGGAAGAGAGATGGAAAAAGAGAAAGGGGGTGAAGTCAGAGAGACAGATGGAGGTTAGCTCAGCTAGGCCTTGTAAAGAAAAGTCAGAGTGGCAGTCAGGATATGCAGGTTCATGTGGTAGTAACAAACAACTCTAGAATCTCAATGGCTGAGGACATCTTTTTTTTTTCTCTCTCTCTGTCTACCACAGTTAGGTCAGAGGTTTGCAGTGTGTCATCCTTATCCTAGGAACATGGTAGACAGAGCAACCACTGTCAAAAAACATTGCCAATCATAGTGGCAGTGGGGAAGGAATCTTTGAAGGGGCTTCTATCAGCGATTAACATTCCACCATGACAGGGACACACAGCATTTCCACAAACAGTTCAAATAGTCACAGTCTATTCTATCTAGTCAAATAGTCACAGTCAATAATGGTGACAGAGTGGACAAGAGACAGGTGTGGGCAGGGAGCACAATGCACCCAGTACACAGAGAGCTATGAATATTTTGCAAACAGTGTTATTGAATTCTATGGTAACAATATTGGATTTTATTCCAATGAGATGGGAAACTATGGGAAGATTATGAACTGCGTTTAGCTGGATTTTGTGTAGAGAACATAGAGTTAAGGCAGAATGAGAGAAGGACAACGTCTCCTAATTAGGCGATAGAAATTGTTTAGATAAGAGATCATGTGGCTTGGGCTCAGGTAGTAGTAGTGGAGGTGGAGAGAAATGGCTAGATTTGGATCCCATGTAGAGTTAATGCACAAATCTCTCTGCTCATGATTCTGTTGTTTGTTTGTTTGTTTTTCTGTGCTTGGTTTTATTTTGTTTTTTTGAGATTGCAAACCCATGTACTTGAGCAAGTACCATCAATGTGTAAAACAGCCTGGTAAAATATAACAGGAAGTGATAGAGCCTGTGGCCAAACTGAGTAGAGCATACCTAAAAGGCATGCAAATTTAGTTTTTTAAACAGAAATTTTGCAACTACTGTAGTTTGCATACTTCATTGTTAAATCAAACTAGTTAAAATAACAAGTGAGTGAATAAAAAAACCAATTCACTAACCCTGGGTCTAAAGAATTTTAGTGACAAGTTGGCGCATAGAAGGCAATACATAAAACCTGTATTAATGAAGCACCTACCAGCCAGTTAAAAACTCAGCTTAATCAAGAAGTGACAGACTGACTTAGCATCTTTTCAAAACTTGCTATGTAATTTCCAGCTCAACTGAATTTAATTGGATTGTGTGAATCTTGTGATTCCTGGTGCAAATTACAGGTTGCTAAGTCCTCTTCTCTACTGAATGGTAGCTCTACCAAAATTGGGTGTGCAAAGTTGAGTGAGTTAAGAAACTACTTGGTAGGCATAAATCAATAATTTTTTTATGCCACTATATTGGAGATGGTAGATGGGAGTCTGCATTCACAGTTAACACTCCATGCAAATGCCAGCAATCCAGGGAATAAATCTTGAAAAATCATGGTTCTACCTGGTTCTTAAAACAAGTTGCAAATTTGACCTTAACCAAACATGAAAAGAGCTTGCACAGTCTTACAACTCCCACTAAATTCTTGAACTGTTCTTGGCTGTGGTCAGTGGCCATTGCACAATACTTAGCACTGAGAGACCTTTCTCTGGGAAGTGATCCATCAGATACCATAATGTTCCCTTTCTTTTCATTTTTCTTCTTTTCTTCTTTCCTCCCCTCCTTCCATTCCTTCCACCATCCTTTCCTTCCTTCATTCCTTTCTTCTTTCCTTCCTTCCTTTTCCCTCCCTTCTTTTTCCTCCCTCCCTCCTTTCTTCTTCTTTTTCTCTGGAATATTATTGAACCCTTAACAGCATTCCAGACACAGTGTTGCTCTAGACATATGGTATTGATCAGGACAAACAGATCTCTGTCTTTTTGTGTTATATATTTTAAAGGGAGCTTCCTTTCTAATTCAGAGATGTGTGGCCAGCAACACTAGTGAAAAAACTATGTTCACTATTCAGGCAAAAATATTTTGATTCTTATCAAATGATAGCCACTACAAAAATAAACATCAAAACATTATAACATCTACTCAATATTTTGGTGGAATTTAGGCTCTCCTGAATGTTTTGTGTAGATACACTCTAGGACTGTCGTTCTCAACCTTCCTAATGCTGCAATGTATATTCATTGTTAAAAAGGGATGGTGGCCCACAGGTTGAGATCCACTGCTCTAAGGTATCGGAAAAAAATCAGAAAGCTCACTGCAGTCTTTACAACCACCTTCTCTCCCCTCTTTTGAAGTTTAGTGCAAATAACATTGTTTCCTATGACTTCTACAAATATTCTAGACAACGGGAGAGCATTCAATACCATTGGATTATTTCATGCTAAATTTGGCCAAAGTGGTGCTTAAACTAAGTTTCATGTGTTTGCTATGGGTGAAAATCTTAAATATTCATATAAATTTTCGGTTTTAAGCCAGTAATTCAAAACTTTCAAAATATTATATGAGCCAAAGAAAACATATCCACTAACTATATTTCATCTGAGACTGCCCAGTTTGTGGCCTCCGTTTATACACCATAAATACTGATATTTGTCATTTAACACTGGGATTTTAATTTAGGGAATTAAATCCCAGGGGGATTGTAAATTCCATGAAGGTTGAGTCACTTGTCCCTTGCATTTCTCAGCCCAGCGTTGATCACTGGTGGGTGGTAGGGTAATAGTAGAGGGTAAGTAGCAACTCAGAATCATAGAACCAGGTTCAAGTCCTTGCTATGCCACTGTGGGCAATTTTGAAAATTTATTTGTGCTTCAGTTTCACTAACCATTAGATGGAGATGATACTAGTTATCCTTACCCCATGGGATATAAGGATTAAATAAGTTCATATTTGTAAAATACTCACTGAAAATAATTCTGGCAACATAGTATGAATACCACACATTGGTTATATAAGTTAAATTAAATACTCAAACAATATATTTGTCATATAGAATTGTGTCATCAACTCATACCTCTAATTTCATTCAATGATAGAAACTCATTTGGGAAAAACCTCTTTTCTTATTTATACAAAGAACCAAAGGCATAACTCTCTGACCTTAAGAATATCAAGAAATGTAAAATCTAACCTTAAACTTATTCTGAAATGTGTTTTATACTGCTTTGTTTTTTTTTATGATTTTTGTGTTTTAAAGATACTTTCTCAAAAAAACTAACGTGGTACACAAAATATTTTTAACGTTTTGATACTAAGCTACAGGTGTATATGCTTTTAAACAGCTGATGGACATCTGGGCTACTGAGCGTACTGATTTTTAAAGTTTCCCATTATTTATTCGTTATGTGCTAGCCCATTAAACCATTTATTGATTCCCCTAAATTGAAACAAACTGATTAATTGCATCAAATGCTCTAAAAAATATATTTTTTAGTGCAGAAGATTTCTCTAATCCTTTTCGTGCAGAGCCACACTGGTGAACAGGCTACGTGTAGATTTCTCTGTATTTAGAGAATTGGATACTAAGACATAATTTAAGATGCACTTCTTAGAGAATGCCTCCCATTCATTTTCCTTACTTAGAGAAAATTTATCATCACCAGTAGTTATATAAGACAAAGGAGTAAATAGTTTTGCACTCAGGCACTTTGGTAAGACTGTAATAAAAGTTATTTTATTTAGCCCTCACAATATTTCCATCCTCCCCCCCACCTAATTTAAAACTAAGTAAACTACAGTTTAAAAATGGTAGATAATGGGAAAATCTCCCCAATTTCACAAAGCTAGAAAGTGCTACAAATGCAATTTGAACCCAGTTTGGGGTATGGCAAAAAAAGAAGTGTTTTGAAATTTGTTCAACTTCCTAAATTTTGTTTTCTGGACTGATATAAGTAAATGGAAGGTGACCTCAATCCTCAAATAAATCTAAAATGTGTATTGAGCAGCTTGTATATGCCAGGCACTATTTTATTTGCTGGCTTTTTTTTTTTTAATAATTTTATTCAATCATAATTGTGTACATTGGTGCAATCATAGGGCAGAATGTGCTTCATATACAATCAGAAACATTTTGATCGTACTGTGAGAGATAGCCCTCATAGCATTTTCTTAATCACTA
>CAUYRH010046734.1:0-10881 GCA_963574655.1 Perodicticus potto
GGTTCCACATTTAGTCCTAAGTGTAAAGTGAAGGAGACACCAAGGCACAGGTGTCTCCTTGGCAGTTGTCCAGCCTTTTTGGCTATTGGAGCCTCCGGTGGGGGTTGGAGGTCCCCCTCCTTGCCTGTCATCCAGCCCGCTGGTTCCTCAGCTGACTGCCACAGCACTGACACCGCCAAGGAAGAGGCAGCAGGTCCGCCAGCTCCACTGAGCTGGCTAGGGCGCCAAATGTCCTGCATCAATTTCTATTATCTTTTTAAAACCAGTCTTGCTAGAGGTTTAATGAGCCTACTGATTTTATTTCAGACAGTCAATTCTTGGCTTTGCTGATTTTCTCTTATTGACTTTCTATTTTTAACTTCATCATCTCCCACACTTACTTCTTTCTCTATACTCGAAGTTCAGTAACTTTTTAAAGTGGAAACTTAGATAACTGCTTAGTTTCTTCTTTTAAAACTTTTGAAGTCATAGAATTACACTGTAAACTCTATTAGCTATAGTCTCAAACTTTGACATAATGTCTTAATTGTTTTTAAATTTTTTCTGTGTCCAGTGTGCTGTGGCTCATTCCTATAGTCCCAGCACTTGGGGAGGCCAAGGTGGAGGATCCCTTGAGCCCAGGAATTGGAGGCTGCAGTGAGCTGTGATGATGGCTGCACTCCAGCCTGGGCAACAGGGCAAGACTATTTCAAAAAACTTTTTTTCTTCTCATTTCCTTTGTGATTTTTTTCGCCTTGGCTGTTTAATTTCTAGATCTTAACAGACTTTTAAGATATTTTAATGATTTCTAATTTAATTCTGTGTGGTTGCTAAATATTGAGTCTCCCCAAAATACCTGTTGATACCTTGATCCAAGTGATGGTGTCAGGATGAGCAGCCTTTGGTAGTTAGGAATCATTGCCCTTACAAAAGAGCCCCTAAAGGCTCCCCCATGTGAGGACACAGCGAGGAGACAGCCGTGTGGGGCGAGAAGGTGCCTCACCAGACACCGAGTCTGGCTCTCAGAACTGTGAGGAATAAATTTCTGTTGCTTAAAAGCCCCCCTGTCACCAGCATCCAGTTAGAGCTGCGTGAGTGGTCGTGAAACACTCCCTGTACAGTCCAGTTGTTAAACAGACCAGGACTTGTCTCATGGTCCAAAATGTGTCCCTTGGACTTGAAAAGAATGCACATTCTACAGTTGAGTGTAGTGTTCTGTAAATGTCAATTAGGTCAAGTTGTTCAGATCTTTATCATTATAGATTTTCTTCCCCACTTACTCTTTGAAACAGAGTCTCATTCTGTTCCTTGGGTAGAGTACCGTGGCGTCATAGCTCACTGCAACCTCAAACTGCTACACTCAGGGATCCTCCCACCTCGGCCTCCCAGCGTGCTGGGATCACAGGCGTGAAATGTCACCTGGCCTTCTTCCCTTCTATCAGTTACTAAGAGAGGAATGTTAACATCTCCAGCTGTGACTCTGCACCTGTCAGTCACTTCTTTGCTCCTGTCAGCTCCTGCTTCATGTGTTTTACATGTTTTACATGCTGTTAACAAGGCACACTCAGGTTTGTTATGTCTCTTATTAAGTGGCTTTCCCTCCAGGTTTGTAAATGAGTCAGGTTCTTGACAACAAACTCCCCAACAACATGCTCTGCTATAGCTACCGTATCAAAGTTCGGATTGACACAAGCAAGAGAAAACACCAAGGCAAGCTGTTTTGCTTAAAGTGGTGAACAAAGAAGTTAAGTTTTAATATTGAGCAGCACATGTGCAAAAGTTTAAAGCTCACTTGAGCCACGTGGATGCTGTGGGTTGAGACCAGGCCCCACAGATGCTCATGCTATGACAGCAGACGCTGGCCCTCCTGGGACAGGCTGTTCCCATCAGAGAATCCACAACCCTGTACTGAGTCTCAACCCCGTCCAGGGCAAGAACAGAATGCACTCTTTTCCTAGAAACAAAAGGTGTGGCCTGTGCCAGGCTTTGACAGTCGGGGTCACCCAGAGGCCCTTCTTCTGGGGTCCAAGTCAAGCGGTCAAGAGAAGCACCCTCAGCAGGGCAGAAGGCAAAACACGGAAAGGTGGCTGATGCTACCGTGTCACACGCAGTTCAAACTAAAGAATGGCATATACGCCCTCACCTTCCTCACCTGGCTCCCCCACCCTCCTAGCCAGCCTCCAGACCAGCAGCCTCTGGCCCGTGCCTGGTCTGTCATCCCAGGGGACATCTACGGGCCACACTTTGAGAGTCATATCAACTGAGAGCAAGATTTCAAAAGCACATCTAGCACATACATTTTGCCTCACTTGAAGAAAAGGAAAGGATGTTTGGCTTCAACCCTGGGGCTTCCCTGGCCCCTCTGGGAAGGACCCCTCCGAGACACTGGGGCACCCTGTGCAGCCTGTGAACCACTGTTTCCCCATTTCCCACTCGACTCTGAGTCTCAGTCAGAGCCCTGACCACAGCCACCTGCGTCTGCCCCACCAGCCCTGGGCCTCAACCATGCTGGCACCTCCCCAGGAGTTTGTGGGGCCAGCTGGGACCTACTCACTCAAGGATGGAATGTGTGGCCGCGTGCAGGTGGTAGCGGTACAAGAGGAGGCTCTGGTCCACTCGAACGACCCCACCGCCCTTCCGGAGGTGTTCATAGAAGAAAAGCAGGTCCTCCGGCACACCCTGGAAGGGGGAAGGAAGCAGGGACTGTTGCTGGTGTTTCACTCATGCCAGAAACATGTGCCTATTCCAAATGTGTTACATGTGTGCATTAATACAGGTAATCAGAAACTGGCAAAAAGGCTTTTGTTGCTAAGAAATTAAGTTTAGAGATTCAAGAGGGATGTGGGGTGATGTCCACAAGGACAGGTGGGAAGAAAACTGTCCTGAAACAACCTGGGGGCAGGTGGGGAGCAGAGAGAACAGGGCAGGCTGGACCTGGGTGGGCTGTGTTCTTGGTTCTACCTGAAATTCACTTTGTTGGGCAGAAAAGAGAGCCAAGGAAATAGGGGTGGGGTCTAGACCTGAGGTCCCTGCACACTTGTCTGTCCAGCCCCTCCATTGTTCCCACCAGTGGCCGTGGCCTTGGCTTCAGGCTGGGGTGTCCTGCTGGCAGCTGGCAGGCTGTCCTAATGCCAAAGGTCAGCAGACTTGTACTGTCCACTGGGGAGACAGGACCTTGGTGCAGGGGGTATGCAGGGAGCCCTGCTGGGGTGGGCGGGGCCTCAGGGCTCCCCATGTCCAGATTTGGACACTCGAACTTCAGCTGTCACCGCTGAGCCACCAGCACAGAACTCTACTCTGGAGCTCACTAAACATTCCTAGTCTTATAAGAACTTGAACCTTCCTTCCCCCAGTTTGGAGAAGACCCTAAGCAGGAGAGAGGGAAGACTCCTGTCCTCTGCTCCCCGCTCTCCTCAGCCCAGGCCTGAGGCCACGTGCCAGTCAGTGGTGGCTCTCAGACTGAGTTCTTGGGGGGCCCCCCACAAAGGTGTCTTCCCTTGAGGTTGGCAGGCAAGTAGGGGCCTGTCTGGGCCAGGGCCTCAGTGGTCAGCAAGTGTGTCGTGGGCAGCCCAGCATGCCTCTTGAGCCTGGAAGACAATGTATTAGCCAAGTGCAGCCAGAGACCTCGTCCAAGCCCATAAGCCACACTGGGGAGGCAGCCAGTCACTCCACTTCCTGACACTGATTATCCCTAATGTGGCACTGATATGCTCTGACAGCCCCTATGCCTGCCCGCCTCAATCGCTCATGAAGCCCTCTGACTTGATCGCAGCAAAGAAGTCAGTACAGAGCTTCATGTTCTTATGGGATCTGGGAAAACCTCCCTTAAAGCAGTGACAATGAAGCAGATTCCTCTGAGAGGGCCCCATCCCTGCAGTAGTGTCAGGAAAGGCGTGAGCACCTGAAGTCAGCCAAACACAGACCTGAGGGCCGTCTGTGCAGCGACTGAAAAAGCTTTACAGAGGCTGTGAAGAGACTCATAATAAAACAGTAAGATGGCTCGGCGCCTGTGGCTCAACGGGATAAGGCACCAGCCACGTACACCTGAGCTGGCAGGTTCGAATCCAGCCCGGGCCCGACAAACAACAATGACGGCTGCAATCAAAAAATGGCCGGGTGTTGTGGCGGGCGCCTGTAGTCCCAGCTACTTGGGAGGTGGAGGCAGGAGACTCGCTTGAGCCCAGGAATTGGAGGTTGCTGTGAGCTGTGATGCCACAGCACTCTATCCAGAGTGACAGCTTGAGGCTCTGTCTCAAAAACAAAACAAAACAGTAAGTTAAAAAATAGGTTTCAAAATTATGTTTACAGTTCCACTAAAAGTTTATCCACGATAAAAGTCAAAGGAATCACAGAAGTTCAGAGCAGGTGTGCAGGTGGTGGGGCCATAGGTAATTTAGTGTCAAGGTTTCTAAGGTGTACTGGTTAGCATGTTTGGCTTAAACAGTTAATTTTTCTTTTTCCTAATTTTCTGTGTTTTCAAAGACAACTTTAAAGAGCACATTGGCTCTCTGAACAGATTACAGGTTTAGAAAGAGAAAAAAAAGGCATTTTCTTTTCTCATGACCAAGGAGAACCTAACCCTTTGGGTTTCCTTATTTTCTAGCAAAAAAAAAGGTGAGAATTTAGTTGAAGGAGGCACCTGGGTGGTGCCGTCTGTTCCCCTTGAGGAGGGGAAGATGCTGGCAGGGCATAGGGCTCTGTCCTACTTGTTCTCTCTCTACCCACCTGGCTGCTATGGCATCAGAGGGACATGGAATGTTGTCTGCACGTCTCCCCTAAGCTCTACTCAACTGGCCTCCATGACATGCGCCAGCTCATAATGAGCCTGGGCTCCTAGGGTGAGCGGGCATCCCTGCGACTGGGCCATGGTGGGAGGAAGAGAAGTCATAGCTTAGAAAAGAGTCAAGGAAGACTGCAGAGTGACAAAGGAAACGTGGTGACCTAAACCCAGATCTCTCACTCACCCTCTGCGTCTATATACCCTTTAAGGCAGATGTGATCACGGGGAGTCAAAAGTGCAACGCTGCACTCAAGCTGCTGCGGCCTTTTGGATGACAGCATCCAAAAGGACTGCATGGGAGGAGCCAAATCTCCTAGGGAGGCCTGTCCAGCCCAGGCACAGAGCAGCCGTGGCTCAGGGGAGGTGAGTTCCTCTAGGACAGAGGGAACAGATTCAACCTGCTCCCAGCCCCTTCCCCAATTCAGGCAGAAGCCATGCTCACTGCACAGTGACAGAAGGGGGTGGCCATGGGTAAGGAATCCAGTGACCCAGGTCTCCACAGAAATGCTCCGATGTGCCCTCATAAATCTGTCATTTTTGTTACTTCTTATTTAAGGGCTGGCTCCCCACAGGTGATATCTACTGCCTCAGCTGAGCCATATCCTCCCATCACTACCCCACCTCTGAGTTTTGATCTCTGGGACCCTCCCACCCTGCCTCTTTGAATGCAGAACTGGATGCATTTTCTTTTCTTTTTAAACACAAGAAAAATTGTTGGTTTTATTGGTATTACAGTACTATTTTTTTTTTTTTTTTTGCAGTTTTGGCTGGGGCCAGGCTTGAACCTGCCACCCCTGGTATATGAGGCCAGCATCCTACTCCTTGAGCCACAGGCGCCGCCCTACAGTACAGTTGTAATACAAGCTAAATACAAATAAAATTGTTACAATTTCACTCACTTATTCTACAAAACAGTATGTCAAGATCAACCTTGAAAAGTTTAAAGAAAACAAAATGTAAAAAATATCTTCCTCAATTAATTCTAAGGACTCCATATACAAATGTAAAAATTAGTACTTGTCAATAATCACAGTGAATGTTGACTTACTGATTGAGCAGTAAAAAACACTGTTTTTAAAATCAAATACTTTCAGTAAGAGCACACTATTTCCCACATACATCATCTTTCCTTTGTATTTGCACAGAATTCCAAGGCAAAGATTGCTCTGGCTTCGTGAAGTACCAGACATGACTTGTGTGGCTGAGTTATCACAGGTCCTTTACTCTTTTCTCTTGATACATCCTCAGCTTCTCTGGGAGGGGAATATGAACTGGTTTCCATGGAATCGGATTACAAAAGGCTGGTTTTGCATAGGAATTTCCACCATAAAAACCTGTAAGTTTTCCACTGGCATAACCATAGCTCTTTGCAGATGGATAAGTTTTATTTTTTGCATTTTCCAATTATTCTTTAAACTTTTTTCCTGCTATTTCCTTTTTTTCCCTGTAATTCAGCCATTATTTTTCTTCTTCCTCTTTCTTCTCACATTCATCAGCATTTTTAAAAAAATATTTTTGATATTTTTCTTTTGCTTTTTCTTGCAAATGTTCTTTCCCCAGTTCCTTTGCTGCTTTTTCCTGTTTCTTTATTTTTTGTTCTCTTTTGTTTCTTTTCTGCTTATTTTTTCCTGAACCCATTCCTTAGGCTTTTTTTCCAGCAATTATCTTTCTTTTTTTTACGGTCTTCGATTTCTTTTTTTCTAGTTGTGGATTTAATTCCTCTAGAGTTTTCTTTTGCGCCTGCTCACAATCTTCTTTTTCTTTGCCAACAAACCACAGCTCCTGTGGTGTCAGGCTGCTTCTATAAGTACACCTGTTTCTGTTCTTCTTGGTTATCTCCTGATTCAGCCTCAGGGCCAGCAAGCACCTGTAACTCCACTCTCATTAAGTTGGCCACCTTGACCTCTGAGTCACAGATGTTTTCGTGTACAACTTCCTCATCCTCCCCACCACGGTCTTCCTCATCACACAGGGAGCTCTGGTGGCCAAGGGAAAGACAACTGTGGCTTGGGGGAATTGCTGCAGCTGAGCAGTGATGAAGGTGGGTGCATGACCTCCAACCCTTGTCCTGAGCGCCCATCATGAGGACGAAAAGGAGCCTGAAGAGGGCTGAGTCTGCTATTGGCAGAGAAATAGGGACAGAGAAAGGGAGAAGCAGCCCCCGTTGCCTGGCTGTCCACATCTGGCCCACCAAGTTCAAACTCCAGAGTAACAGCAAGGCAGTGCTGAATGCATTTTCCCAACTAAAAGTTTGCCCATCTTGCAAGATGGGTAGCTCTTGTGTCCACAGGGAGGTGAGGGGCATGTCCTACCCACAGGCCAGAGGAGCATGGTGGGGCCCAGCCCAGGCTCCTCCTAGACCCTCTGTCCCAGGGGTGCACCTGCTTCAGTGACCTGGCATGGGAAGGGGATGCACACACTTTGGATGGACGTAGTGGAGGTTCTGGTGCACAGAGGGCAAGTCTCCTGGGCTGCAGATAGGACCACAGCATGTGAAGCCGATTTGGGGTCTCATGGGTGTGGCTTGTCTTACTCTGGGGGAGATCCCAGGAATAGCTATGGCTCTGGGACAGGCAGAACAGAACAGCTGTGCAGTGGAGCTGCCCTCTGAGGTTAGGGTAACCACGGAGGACTATTCTGGCCACTGTATGGGTCAAGGGCAGTGCAGAAGCTGGCCTCTCCTCCCTACAAGGCAGGAGGAAGCAGGGAGGGGGCAGCAGGGACCAAGTAGTCCCCATCAGCTGGTAAAGTGGGAGAAACCCACAAACAGATAACAGTAATGGAGTGCCCACCCTGGGGGGAGGGACCTGAAAGATGTCAAATTCCCACGTCTGGCACTTACCTGACCTCCCTCGTCAAACGTTCCCACGTAGGAAAACCATGCTCGAGAGCAGAACCAGGTAGGCATGACCACTGTGGGGCCATGTGAGGTAAAAACCTAGAAGCAAAGAGCAGTGACAGTCAGCAGAGAAGAGCAGCTTGCTGCACACAACCTGCAGTCTACTTCCCACAGTGTCATTCAAAAAGAGATGATGGATCTGCATGTCCCTTCTCCACAGGGCCAGTGCTCAGGGGATTCTGCAGCTGGGCCAGTGGTGTCTAGCCCACGAATGACTGAGATAAGGGGCAGCAAGTGCAGCCCCCACTGGCATGGCCTGTGCTCACTGGTACTCAGATAGGAAGGAACCCTGCTCCTTACAATAAACTATCCACTTTCAATCAGAATCCACAACAGCGTAAAAAGACATACACCCACAGACACACATACACAGAGAGACCACACAGCTCAGAGGAGACACACAGACTTTTGCAAAGACACAGACCACAAAACTGATTCCAGAAGAAACAGAAAATCTGACCTGATCTCTAATGAGTCACAGATCCAAAGAGTCAAGAACCTTTCCACAAAGAAAAGCCTAAGACTACATGGCTTCCCTGGTGAATTTCACTGAATGTTTAGAGAATTAGCACCAATCCTGCTCAAACTCTTCCCAAAACAGAAGAGGAAGAAATACTTTCTAAGTCATTCTATGAGGCCAGCATTACCCTGATACTTAAGCCAGATAAAAATATCACAAAATTACACATCGATAACCCTTATGAATATAGATGCAAATTCTTCATTAAAAACACTAGTAAACTGGCTGGGTGCTTGTAGCTTAATGGGCTAAGGCGCCAGCCACATACACCTGAGCTGGCGGGTTTGAATCCAGCTCGGGCCCGCCAAACAACAATGACGGCTGCAACCAAAAATGGCCGGGCGCTGTAGTCCCAGCTACTTGGGAGATGGAGGCAAGAGACTCGCTTGAGCCCAGGAATTAGAGGTTGCTGTGAGCTGTGATGCCACGGCACTCTATTCAGGGTGACAGCTTGAGGCTCTGTCTCAAAAAAAAAAAAAAAACACTAGTAAACTGAGTGCTCTTCATGACCAAGTGGATTTACCTCAGGGTTGTAAAGACGATTCAATATAACATACCATGTTGACAGAACAGAGGACAAAATGTACATGATCATCTCAACAGATGGATAAAAAGCATTTGACCCTTTGAGATAAAACTACTTTCAACCTAAGAATAAAAGAAAACATCCTTACACTGATAAAGAGCATTTACAAAAATCCCACAGTTACTTTCACACTTAGGATGGTGAGACACTGAGGCCTGCCCTAGTCAGGAACAAGACAAGAGCATCTGCTCTCACCACTCCACCAACACTGTGCTGGGCAGTCTAGCCAGAGGAAGCAAGAAAAAGAAACAGACTATATGACTGGGAAAGGAAGAAGTAAAACTACTGCTATTTGCAGATGACATGATCCTGTAAGTAGAATATCCTAAGGAAAACAGACACACAGACACACACACAAACATACATACAGAGACATACACACAGTCTGTTCTAATGATTCAGGAAAGTTGTAGGACATAAGATCCATACATAAAACTCAACTGTTATTTCTATACACTAGCAACGAACAATCTAAAAATGAAATTAAGAAAACAATTCCTGCTTGGCACCCTTAGCACAGTGGTTATGGCGCCAGCCACATACACTGAGAGTGACGGGTTCAAACCCAGCGTGGGCCAGCTAAACAATTGCAACAAAAAAATAGCTAGGCGTTGTGGTGGGTGCCTGTAGTCCCAGTTACTTGGGAGGCTGAGGAAAGAGAATTGCTTAAGCCCAAGAGTTTGAGGTTGCTGTGAGCTGTGACGCCATGGCACTCTACCAAAGGTGACATACTAAGACTCTGTCTCAAAAAAAAAAAAAAAAAAAAGAAAAAGAAAACACTTCCATTTACAATAGCATAAAAATACTTCAAAATACATTCATCAAAAGAAGTACAAGACTTATACAGTGAAAATTATAAAACATTCTTGGAAGAAATGAAGGACTGAAGATAAAGGTCCCATTTTCATGGACTGAAAGATTTAGTATTCAGATGACAATACTCCCCAATTGATCTAGAGATTCAAAACAATCCTATCAAAATCCCAACTGCCTTTCTGGAGGAAAAACAACCAACTAAACTCATTAAGACTCAGGATAGCTAAAATAATTGTGAAAAAGAACATGGCTGGAAGACTCACACTTTCTGATTTAAGGACCAACTACAAAGTTATAGAAATTAAGACTGCGTAGTGCTGGCACAGGGACAAGTATAGATGTGAATGCAATAAAACTGATAGCCCAATAATAAACCCATACATTTATGATCACTTAATTATTCAACGAGATTGACAAGAAAATTCAATGGGGTTAAGAACAGTTTTTCAACAAATGGTGCTAGACACCACACAAAGGAACAAAACTGGATACCTACCTCACAGCATACAAAAACTAACTCAAAATGAATCACAGACTTAATATAAGAGCTCAACTTGAAAGACTTTCAGAAGAAAACACAGGTGCAGGCCAGGCGTGGTGCCTCACGCCTGTAATCCCAGTGCTCTGGGAGGTAGGTGGATTTCTTGAGCTCAGGAATTTGAGACCAGCCTGAGCCAGAGCGAGACCCTGTCTCTACTAAAAATAGAAAAAACTAGCCAGGCATTCTGACGGATGCCTGTAGTCCCAGCTACTTGGGCAGCTAAGGCAGAAGGATCCCTTGAACCCACAATAAGGCTCTGTCTCAAGACAAAAAAAGAAAAAAGAGGATGTCTTTTCACAGATGAAGCTGAAGCAACTGGATGTTCTTATGGAAAAATGTGCCACCCCCCACAGAATGCAACCTCAACACAGGTCATAGTGAGCAGTGAGCAGAACTAAACATAAAATCATCTGGGAGGAAACAGTCATAATCTTGAGGTAGGCAAAGATTTCTTAGACGACACACAAAAGCACAAATCATGGAAGAAGAAATTGAAAAATAGACAGTGTCGGCTCGGCGCCTGTGGCTCAACGGGCTAAGGCACCAGCCACGTACACTTGAGCTGGCGGGTTCAAATCCAGCCCAGGTCCACCAAACAACAATGACGGCTGCAACCAAAAAATGGCCGGGCGTTGTGGTGAGCGCCTGTAGTCCCAGCTACTTGGGAG
The DNA here is from genome assembly GCA_963574655.1 of Perodicticus potto. Lineage (NCBI taxonomy): Eukaryota > Metazoa > Chordata > Mammalia > Primates > Lorisidae > Perodicticus > Perodicticus potto. Next base: position 10,790 of record CAUYRH010046734.1, read on the forward strand.
GTGGAGGCAGGAGACTCGCTTAAGCCCAGGAATTGGAGGTTGCTGTGAGCTGTGATGCCATAGCACTCTATCCAGGGTGACAGCTTGAGGCT
>CAUYRH010046738.1:0-18447 GCA_963574655.1 Perodicticus potto
GAAACTTCTATGGTTGTGGTTGACCAGCCCTCCACCTAGGAACTGTGGTGGTGACTGCAGCCTTTACAGTTCAAGAGTTCCAGACCAATTGTAAATGCAGACAATCTGGATTCTGGATGAGTTGGAGTTCTAGACTTCCAATCCAGGGTAGGGGGTGGACTGAAGGATCAAGGTGGTAAGGAAAACATTTACAACACCAATCACATTGAGAGAAAATGGGCTAATACACTCGTAAAAGGGCTACCAGACACACAAGCCCACAGATGCACCCACAGTCAGAAACATTGACATACAGACATAACATAACAAACAATCAACCAATCAAAGAAAACAGCTAAGAACAACAACAAAAAAAGAATTCTACAATAAAAATGATACTTGTAAAATACTTGAGAAAAGAGAAAGAAAAGCCTCTAACAAATATGATGAAAGCACTCTTAGAAGCTATAAGAAGGGAAGAAGAGAAAGGGGAGAGAGAACAAAGAAATTAAAACAGGAGAGGAAGAAGAAATGTACAATTGAGAATAAAAGATAATAAAAATAGCCTAAGAAAAGAAAGTGAAGTAAAAAATTATTTATCAATGGCACCTCCAAGAAAAGGATATTAAAAAAAAAAAATCCAACCTCAAAAATATTGTTCTTGCATATATATGGAAAGAAAGGTCTTTATGTATGCAGTTGACGTCAACTTAAGTGGAGTTAATTTATAATGCAATATACTTTGTGGACACCAGATGCGTTGTGAGTGGTTCTCAGGCTTACATGTGATTCACCAATTATATTGTTGCTATGGTAACCACACTGACTGGCCAGTCGCCATTTTTGGAGTTTCTCCACTTGTTTGTGTTGGAAAAGGTGCTTTATTTTGGGTGGACATTCCCATCCGATCTCCAACTTTGGTGCACGAGTCCACTCATCGCAAAACTCTCCGCTGTGCCCTCCCACTCTCTCGCAATCCGACAACTGCAATCTGCCGCAGGAGCTCGGGGTGGCTGCCATTCGCTTTGGATGTGGCGGCCCCAGCGGCTGCGTGGCCTCAGTGCCTGGAGGGGAGGGACCTCCTGTGGGACTGTTGCTGCCACTTTGACCTGCCGCTTTTTCTCCAGCTGAAGTTTTCGGGGGCCCTCTTCGCCAACTTCCACAGCTCAAAGTGTCTTTTCCACACCCCAGAATCCCGCACCCCCTGCACAGTCAGACCTCACTAGGATTCCCCACCTGGGATAGTATTGACGGATCACCTACTCCCAATGATCTGGGGAAAAGGCGCTCGCCATTTTGGATATTCCAGTATGTCTGTTTCTGGCAGGGTCCCATGCGCTGCCCGGGTCTCCGTGGATCCTAGCAGCACCCCTTTCTGGTTGTCAAACTCTGAGATCCACTCTTAGGTGGAATTTTCTCCAATTAGGTTTTGTGAGTTGTGACCTGCTGTCCTCCCTGTGGGAGGGGCTGGCTTCCTCTTCGCGGGGCAGAGGGAAATGGTTTACAGTAGTTTCTGCAGTTATGAACTATATTTCAAATGCAGCAATCCACCAAATCGCTGTGCATCTCCAGCTGCCCATCCACTCCAATGATTCACACGGGGAAAGATCCAGAGCTCCCTCCCTCTCACCTGCTGATCGGGGAGAGATGGGCTGTGGGACCGTCTCCACCGCCATCTTCAAGAAATCCCCCCAGAGTAATGTTTTGACATGAATTGATGAATGATATTAATCTTTATGTACTTAGCATGAAGAAATCACTCAATAAATGTAAACTTTGCTGTTATATCTAATAAGACATATGGTAACTGTTGTTTTCTTGTGTGTATATATATATTTCATAGGCATTAAGTATTTGGAATATGTATTACAGATAATATATATATAAAAAATGCAACAAATCGATAAAATGACTAATCTGCTAGAAAAATGTACAAATGGTAAGAACAAGTAGTTAATATAGGAAGAAATACTGTTAATATGCAAAGATGATATATATCACTAATGATATCTTCATAGTGATATAAAGATATATATCACTGGCTCGGTGCCTGTGGCTCAAGAGGCTAAGGCACCAGTCACATACATCTGAGCTGGTGGGTTCGAATCCAGCCCGGGCCGCCAAACAACAATGAGGGCTGCAACCAAAAAGTAGCCAGGTGTTGTGGTGGGCACCTGTAGTCCCAGCTGCTTGGGAGGTGGAGTCAAGAGATCGCTTGAGCCAAGGAGTTGGAGGTTGCTGTGAGCTGTGATGCCACAGCACTCTACCTAGGGCAACACCTTGAGGCTCTGTCTCAAAAAAAAAAAAAAAAAAAGGTATATATCACTAATGAGAAGGAAATGGAAATTAAGATAATCACAAGATAATTTCCCCCAATTTAATGAGCAGAGATTTAAGAAATCATACCTAGTTTAATACTGTTAATAAGTACATGAAGAAACATTTTTATACTGTTGTTTATTGCTACAATTTTTTGGAGGACAAATTGTCATTATTGATAAATTAATATATATATGTTATATATATATATATAAACAATTCCACTTCTGGAAGTTGATACAGAAGAAATACACGAGTATAGGTTCAGCGCCTGTAGCTCAAGTAGCTAAGGCGCCAGCCACATACACTAGAGTTGGCAGGTTAAAATCCAGCCCAGGTCTGCCAAACAGCAATGACAACTGCAACCAAAAAATAGCCGAGTGTTGTGGTGGGCACCTGTGGTCCCAGCTACTTGGGAGGCTGAGGCAAGAGAATCGCTTAAGGCCAGGAGTTGGAGGTTGCTGTGAGCTATTACGCCACAGCACTCTACCCAGCGTGACAGCTTGAGGCTCTGTCTCCAAAAAAAAAAAAGAAATACACGAGTATAAAATGCTTTCTGCGAGAGGAATTTCTTAATTAATACATATTGAGGGGGCGAGGTGTGGTGGCTCATGCATGTAATCTTAGCACTTTGGGAGGCTGAGGCGAATGGATTGCCTGAGCTCACAGGTTCGAGACCAGCCTGAGCAAGAGCGAGACCCTGTCTCTAAAGACATTTGGGCATTGTGGCAAGTGTCTGTAGTCCCAGCTACTTGTGAGGGTGAGACAAGAGAATCCCTTAAGCCCAAGAGTTTGAGGTTGATGTGAGCTGTGATGTCAAGGCACTCCACCAAGGGTGACAAGTGAGACTCTGTCTCTAAAAAAAAAAAAAAACCACCTATTGAGCTTTGTTCTGTGAAGTTCTATTCTAAATGCATTACTAAGATAAGTAGCTAGATAGATAACTCTTTTTATACCTGCTTTAAAGATAAGGAAACTGAGACACAAAGAAATTAAGAATTCGGTTATTAAATATGAAATGTCCAATTTTGAATTAAAGTTTAATTTATTCTGTCTGAAACAAGCAGTACAATCAAAGTATGTACCTAAACTATTGACACAGTTTTGCTAACAGTAGCTTATGTATACCAGCAACAGAAACCTGGAGAGCAAGTGGTGATGGAATTGCAAAAGGCATTTTCCACAGCTTGAGAATTGAGGATTATTTTTCCTTGTAAGAAGTGGTCTAAAGCCTGGAAAAAGTGATAGTTGGGGCAGGGTCTGGTGAATACAGTGGATGACAGAGTTTCCAAGTTCAGCTTCCATAGATGTTTGTACATGTGGTTGAGCATTGTCTTACAAGAGGATTGGCCTGTCTCTGTTTACCAATCTCTCCTACTACGTACCCTACATGACTTCCACTTGGCTGCAGTAGACGTCCACTGTAAGCAACTTACCAGGTAATATGAAGCTGTAGTGAATAATACTAATGCTGGACCTCCAATAGATGCTATTAGCTTTTTTTGATGAATATTTGGTTTTGGATTGTGTTTTGGCATTTATCCAACCACTGTGCCAAACTCTTAAGATTGTCAAAATGAGTCCCCTTTTATTACACATAACAATACAGTGTAGAAATGATTTACCTTTATATTGTGACAGCACTGAAAGGCAAACTTTGATATGATTTCTCTTCTGAGGCTTGTCTAATTCATGCAGAAACCATCTATCCAGCTTCTTTATCTTGCTAATTTGTTTCAACTGGTCCAATATTGTTGGAAAAGTAACATGATACCTTGCTGCTAATTTACCCATAGATTGAGATGGATTTGATTCACTTCCACTACACTTCCTGGTCGTCATTATCCACCTTGGTCTCAGGTCACTCACATGGCTCATTTTCAAGATTAAAATCACCAGAACGGTACTTCTCAAACTATTGATATATTGCCATTCATTAGCCACATGCTTCCCAAACACTTGGTTGATGTTTTGAGCTATCTGCTTTGCATTGGTTCCATGATGGAACTCATATTAAAAAATAACACAAATTTTTAACTTATCCATGGTTTCACAAAAATTGCTCCTAAAAAATTTAGAAAAGGTAATCACAATCAAAACGTGTTTGAAAGAATGAGGCTATACCTTGACAATAAAACAAAAACAAAACAGACAAACAAAAACCCAAACTAAGAAGTGTCAAAGTAAATTTCAGAGATATAAATTTTAAACTAGAACTTAAGGAAATCAGACATTTCATATTTACCTAATACTAGTTTATGGTGTTATGCTAATAAATGGTGGAGCTAAAATTTGAACCTAGGCTGTCTGACTCTAGAACTTGTCCTTTGATGTGCTATGGTGCATTTCATAGCAAAATTGTTTTGAAATAGTTGTTTGGATATATAGTTGGTAATTTATGAATGATTGGTTTTTTTAATACATATACTAAATACTATGCAGCCATTAAAGAAAGAAGGACAGAGCACTGTGTATTCATGTAAAATGATGTTGAAGATAAATTTTTATTTTTATTTTTTTGAGACAGAGTCTTACTTTATTGCCCTTGGTAGAGTGCCGTGGGATCACACAGCTCACAGCAACCTCCAACTCCTGGGCTTAGGCGATTCTCTTGCCTCAGCCTCCCGAGTAGCTGGGACCACAGGCGCCCGCCACAACGTCCGGCTATTTTTCTGGTGCAGTTCAGGCTGGGCTGGGTTTGAACCCACCACCCTCTGTATATGGGCCGGTGCCTTACTGACTGAGCCACAGGCGCCGCCCTGAAGATAAATTTTTAAATGAAAAAAGCAGAGTCTAGGATAGTTTGGAAATTATGATTTTTTTTTAAAAAGATAGACATATTCTTGTGCTTCTAAAAAGTATGTATCAGACTGTTAATAACAATGGCTGTATTTTCAGGGTGGGAAGAGGTGTAAATGATCAGGTATTTTTTGGTATATATTTTTACAATTTAAATTTATATTAATGTTGTATTGAGTACTTAGAAATATTTAAGTGAGTCTAGATTTTTAATATATCTTACTGTTGAAGAAATTGATTTCCTAATTAATGATCAAAATTTTATATATTATAACATTTATTTCTTTTTAAATAGTATGGAAATCAAATCTTTGCCTTACTGATGCCATGAGTAAATTATTTAGAAAACCATGCTTAGGGATTTACTGAAATAGAAAACAAAGGGTGATTTTGATGATAGCATTTTCTAGGGTGATCTGTGGAACTTAACATGTCTGGTATGTGTTTAATATATTGTCTGATGGCAAGCAAACTGCTCTGTTTTTTACAAACTCTTTTTCTTAGCTAGAGACACCTTTTCAAAAACTTGCTTGCAGCCGTGGACTAGTGGACTGTCTTTGGGAATTTCAAAGCATCCCTCTGATCGTGTATTTATCTCAGGAATGCTGTGTCAGAAATCACAACTCTCCTCATATCTTAAGAATTATCAACTTCCAAGCAATAGCTGGAAAGTTTAGAGTAACAGCTACATGAGTGAAACCTTGCTGAACGACTGCCAGTTTGGGGGCTTTTGCGCACAGAAAGGTGTTTGTGTTCATTCTCATGCCAAAATTCTTTCTCTTATCTAATTTGAAGATCCTCCATGCTGATTAGTGGATGCCAGGGATTTATCTTGATAAAGTTCAAGGGCTAGTCTGGCTTTTCAACTAGCTCCTTAGGGACTAAACTGGTAAGGTAAAATCCTCTTTCTCCTTTAGTGAATTATTTGCAGGTTAAATAAAATAGCATTTATGGGAAGGTTTGTGATATTTGAAACTGATACAATTCTTAAATAGAATGTCTGAACCTTACTGATCTTGAAGACATTGTTGCTATTTGCTTATAGTTAATAAATTTAAAGAAATCATCAAAAGAGTCCCCCTTATTCAGGTTAGAAACCAAAATAGTGTTTTCACTTGCTATATGTGGGACTTTAGGAAAATTATTTCTTTCTCATATGTAAATAGGAATAATAATTTGTGCTATGTACTATTACCATCATGGGGTGTTTAAATCTAAATAAGGCAATTCATGTATGTTTTTAGCGTAGTACTTCACAAATATTAAGTATTCCTTAAAGTTAGGAGTCTATAGAAAATGAGCTACAATAAGTGTAATTTTATATATTTAATAGTTTTTAGTTGACCACTTGAAAAACTAACTTTCATAACTGGTTATTTTCTGAATTCTTCATGTTGAAAAGTTTGAGGTATTCTCTGTTAAAATTAATAGCAGATATAAAAAATTCAGATATTTGATTCTTAAATATTGAAAAGGATTTCAATTTGTTTTTGTTAAATAGAAACTTAAACTATAGCCTGAGAAAGGTGCCAGAAATGTCCCTAGCACATTGCCTATCAGATAGGCTCTCAACGTTTTGTCAAATGGATGTCGTATTTTCTTTGTGGTTTCTAAAGCATTGAATAAAAAAAGCTAATGTGAAATGCTTAGTTTTCTTATGATCACTCTTAAGTCCTGGCAAGTTAAAATTCCTGAATTATTTTTGTGAACTCTAAGGCATGCATCACTAAATTAGATTTATACTTATATTATGTCAAGATAAACATGATAGGTTAAAGATTTTCTCTGTTGAAGATTTTAGTCTTTTACATTGAAACTTTATGATAATAATGAAAATAGTTGGTAAAGAGAAGAAAGATATTCCCAAATCTGCCTGCTGCCTAATTCCTTTTAATTAGATCATTGTGATTTTGACTTTTCTTTGTTTTTATGTAGTCCAAATCTGAAGTAGTATTGTTACTTCCTTAGAAATGATTTGATTCAATAAATGAATTTGGACATTGATTAATTTATTTCTCTATTATATGCTTGTTATATAAATGTATTAAGGAATGCTGCTTTTCTCATTGTGAGCAGATATACTTTTGTAATTTAATAGTAGTATATATATAATTTTATACGTTGAAGATCTTTAATACTGTTGCTTATAGGTGATTCTAGAATTGTGTTTAAATGTTAATATGATTGTGATGTTAGTTGTACAACCATGTGAATATACTAAAAACCATTTAATAGTATACACTAAAGGAGTTATAAGGCATGTAAATTATATCTGAATAAAATTTAAAAAACAGTTCAATTAGAGGCTCTGGTTTTAGACAGACCTAGGTTTGCAGGGCAGTTCATCCATTTACATCTCTGGGAGATTTACTTTTTAAAGGTTTTAAATGGAAGTAATAAGTACCTGAGGATTGTTTTGAGACTTGAATAATAACCCCTGGTGTACTGTCAGTACTTAATAAATCATAGCTGCTATTACAATTTATAATTTTATATTACATAACAGGATTTTCTGTACACACAAAAGAATAGTGCATCGTGGATTTTGACTTGGAGCTTGGGGAGGCTTATCTTTGAGCAAGGTTTTGAAAGGTGACATGGAGGTTTGCTGGCAAACTGGACTAAAATGAAGACATCTTGGCTGAGGAAGAGTGTGTACAAAGGGTTACCGTTGTTAAATGATAGCAAAATGCTAGGAAATATAACAGCATGTTGCAGAAGTGTGTGAGGAATGGTGGGTTAAATGTAAATCTATGTAGGAAGCCATAGTTTAGATCTGTTATTCCTGAGAATGTGTTAAAGATCTTGGACAATAAATATTTAGTGAACTGAATAAAAGATTATTGACTGAAAGCATTATTCATATTATAGTAAGAAGCTAAAGGATTAGAAAGGAAATAAAATTCTTCTGCTGTGTCATCTTTGATGAATAGGAATTTTGTATAATAGATCATGTGTAGAACATTTTTTGTTACCATTTTTCCAATGTTTTATTATGGAAATATTTAATTACATAGAGAATTTGTAAGAATTGTGCTGTGAACACTCGTAGATCCATTGCTGAGATTCAACACAAGCCATTGGCTCTGTTGGTTTCATCATGTAACTTTCCATGTATCCATCAGTCAATCTTATTTTTTTGATGAATTTCAAAGTAAGTTATAGGCGTCAGTTCACCCTTAAACATTTCAGCATGCAGCTCTCTAACTAGAGAGAAATATAGTTTTTTAAGGTAAAAGTTACATAGCATGAAAGGGACAAGTCTTTTTTTTTTTGTAGAGACAGAGTCTCATTTTATCGCTCTCCGTAGAGTGCCGTGGCGTCACACAGCTCACAGCAACCTCCAACTCCTGGGCTTAGGCGATTCTCTTGCCTCAGCCTCCCGAGTAGCTGGGACTACAGGCGTCCGCCACAACGCCTGGCTATTTTTTTGTTTTGTAGTTTGGCCAGGGCTGGGTTTGAACCCTCCAACTTTGGCATATGGGGCTGGCACCCTACTCGCTGAGCCACCGGTGCTGCCCGAAAGGGACAAGTCTTAAGCATACCATTTGATTAGTTTTGACAAATTTAGACACTTGTATAACACAAAGTCCTCATCAAAATATCATCAGTCTTGAAAGTTTCCCCTTCCCAGATGGTCTTTTGTCCCCATTCAGCTATTATTCTGATTTTTTCCTACCATAGGTTAGTTCTGCTTGTTCTAGGACTTCATGTAAAAAAATAACATAAAGCATGTGTTCTTTAGTATAAGGCTTTATTCATTCTTCATAATTCTTTTGTGATTCATCTGTGTTATTTTTATCAGTAGCTTGTTTTGTTTTATTGCTGAATAATATTTTATTGCATAGGCATACTACTATTTTAAAAAATAGTTTACTGCATAAAGAACATTGGCTGTTCCCAGTTTGGGGCTATTACAAATAAAGTCTCAATGAACATTATTGTACACATTTTTTGTGGACATTGGTTTTCTTTGGGAAATTCCTAGGAGTGGAATTGTTGGGTCATACGGTAGGTAGGTATATGTCTTAAATTTTGACTATAGAAAAAATGGTTTCACGTTTCAAAATATTATTTTCTATTCCTCCTATCAGTGAGTAAACTAGATTTTGCTGGTTCTTTCTTTTGTGTATAAATGTGAAAGTACATTCTTTATAGCTTTCCTCTTCTTCCCATCAAACAAATAGGATGGTAGAGGGTGAAGGTTTTCTTAAGCAATAGGTTTGTAAATGTCTTTTTGTGGTAGGGAATGCTCAAATTACATTTTGTGTTGGTTTTTTGAATGTACCACCAGCACACATGTGTATACACACACATGCACAGATCATATTTACTCTTCTGTAAGTCAGTAATCTTCATCTGATATAAGCTGCCATGATTTAAGCACCCCATTTTGGATTGGGGGCTCAGGTGGCTGTTGCTTCTATTTTTTAGTGTATAGTTAACATTGGCAGTCACCCTTATAATGATGTGACACCAGTACCGCCAAGTACATTGAATAAGCTATGCCTAGCACAAGAGAACTTGATTTAATTGGCAACAGTGTTTGCCCTCACATGATAGGCACTGAAGTAAGACGGAACCTATTTTGCTTTGTGCTATCTCATTTTGAAATGACAAGAAGAATGTATTTTTAAAATATTTTAATTATATAATTTTTACTTTTGAATGCATTTATTGGGATTAAGTTCTAAGTAACTTTGTTTAGAAATCGAATACTATAAAGCTATTAAGGGAATACTTGCAGCTTGTTGTTACAGTATTGTCAACAAAAGATGTGATTAAATAAATTGAATGTTGAAGACTTTAGGCTTATGGTTAACACCAGATAACTAAAACTAAGCATTGCCGTGGGAGTGCGTTATGTATCAGCTGTCCTCTTTACCTCATTAACTGGGGTTTGAATGTTTACGGCAATAACTTCAATTAAAAATGTCTTTTAAGTTATGCTTAATAAGGTCTTTTAGTTACTATTTTGGTATAAAGTATTACACTTTAATTGAAACCGGCATAAATACCTGTGTTTGAATAATACACAAGATGAACATCTTTGATTATTTGACACTTTTACATTTGGTTGTTTATTCCTCCTGTGTTTTGTTTTTCTGTATTTTATGGAAGGACATAGACGCTACAGTTTAAAAAAAAGAAAAACTTGGGTAGTATACATGTTAGCAAATTGTTTATATCAGCATTTTTTTGCCTTAAAAGATTTCTAAGATTTTATGATTTCCAATTAGTTACGCTTTAAAATCCTTGCAGAAACATGTTGAGTTTTCTGCTTTAACTCTGAAGTTATGAAAAAGTTACTTTTCTACTTGAGAGCTAACATTTTTCTACATACTTTTGGCTATGTTTTATTTGTTAGATAATTAAAGATGATCCTGAATTTAAAAAAAATACTGTGGTAAATATGTTTCAGTGTTAAAATGGATTATTTTATTTCCATAGGACATTGTCCTCATTCTAAAAAATCGAAATGCAGATAAATATAATCATATTATATAGATTTAATGTTGAGAGAAAATCTTAAATTGTACATCCAAATAGAGATCTGAATGAAAATAAGGGACTGGGCATGGTGGCTCATGCCTGTAATCCCTGTACTTTGGGTGGCTGTGGTGGGAGGATTCCTTAAGTTTAGGAGTTTGAGATTAGCCTGGACAATATAGTGAGACCACCATCTCTACAATATAAAAATAAAAAATTACCAGACATAGTGGTGCGTGTCTGTAATCTGAGCTACGGGGAGTCTCAGGCAAGAGGATTGGTTCAGTCCAGGAGTTCAAGGCTGCAATGAGCAAAGATTCTGCCACTGCACTGCAGTCCGGGTTACAGAACAAGAGCCTATCTCCAGAAAACAAAACCAAAAAAATAACGGTAACAACAAAACCCCAAACAGAGTAAGTTTGCTACCTAGTTTCTATTTCAAAATTCAGAATTTTGGGCCGAGCGCGGTGGCTCCTGCCTGTAATCCCAGCACTTGGGAGGCCAAGGCAAGTGGATTGCCTGAGCTCATGGGTTCGAGACCAGCCTGAGCAAATACAAGACCTTGTCTCTAAAAATAGTTGGGCGTGTGATGGGCGCCTGTGGTCCCAGCTACTTGGGAGGCTGAGGCAAGAGAATTGCTTGAGCCCAAGAGTTTCAGGTTGCTGTGAGCCATAACGCCATGGCACTTTACCAAGGATGACAATGTGACTCTGTCTCAAAACAAAACCGAAAAAAAAGAACAAAATTCAGAAATTCATGTGATTAACTCAAGTGATTGTATTTTTTTTTTTTGTTTTATGTTATTACAGAAGTGTCGTCATTGCAACAAAAAAATCAGCAGTGTTACCTTCTACACTTACCACGAGTATACCTACCAATGCTGTGAGTGTTGTTTCTTCAGTAGATTCAGCTCAAGCTTCATATGTGGGAGGAGAATCACCAGGTGAGATAATTAGCAGTGATTTCTACAAAAATGTTTTTAGATCTAATGTTAGCAAAGTTAAGATTTGTTGGACACGTTAGAAATCTCTGTGCTTTTATATTATTACTGTCAATTAGTTATTTTCTGGAGAAATTTGAGTAAAATCAAATTAAATCAGGGATTTCAACATTTTTTTTCCCCACTGCCATTTAATAGTATGTGCTGGATGAGGGGGATGGACTATAAAAATACTTTTATCGCGGCTCCGCACCTGTGGCTCAACGGGCTAAGGCGCCAGCCATGTATACCTGAGCTGGCGGGTTCGAATCCAGCCCAGGCCCGCCAAACAACAATGATGGCTGCAACCAAAAAATGGCCGGGCTTTGTGGCATGCTACTTGGGATGCGGAGGCAGGAGATTCGCTTGAGCCCAGGAATTGGAAGTTGCTGTGAGCTGTGATGCTACAGCACTCTATCCAGGGTGACAGCTTGAGGCTCTATCTCAAAAAAAAAAAAAAAAAAAAAAATTACTGTTATCGCCTCAGCACCTGTAGCTCAGGGTTAGGGCGCTGGCCCCATACACCAGGGCTGGGAAGTTCAAACCTGGCCTGGGCCTGCCAAACAACAATGACAACTGCAGCAACAAAGGAAAATAGCCAGATGTTATGGCGGGTGCCTGTAGTCCCAGCTATTTGGGAGGCTGAGGCAAGAGAATCTCTTGAGCCCAAGACTTTGAGGTTGCTGTGACCTGTGACACCACGATACTCTACTGAGGGGGACATAGTGAGACTCTGTCTCAAAAAATAATGATAATACCTTTATGCCTTTAATTGCATGATTTACCACAGGTTTTTTTCTTTTTTCTTCTTTTTTTTTTTTTTTGGGACAGTGTCTCACTTTGTCTCCTCTGGTAGAGTGCCCTAGAGTCATAGCTCACAGTAACCCCAAACTCTTGGGCTCGAGTGATTCTCTTGCCTCAGACTCCTTAGTAGCTGGGACTACAGGCACCCACAATAACACCTGGCTATTTTTTTGTAGAGACAGAGTTTCACCTTATAGCTCACAGTAGAGTGCCCTGGCATCACACAGCTCACAGCAACCTCCAGCTCCTGGACTTAGGCGATTTCCTTGCCTCAGCCTTCTGAGTAGCTGGGACTACAGGCGCCCACCACAACGCCCAGCTATTTTTTCTTGTTGCATTTTGGCCGGGGCTGAGTTTGAACCCGCCACCCTTGGTATATGGGGCTGGTACCCTGCCCACTGAGCCACTGGCGCCGCCCCACGTGGCTATTTATAGAGAGAGGGTTCACACTTGCTCGGGCTGGTCTCAAACCTGTGAGTTCAGGCAGTCCACCTGTGATATTTTTTCTTTGTTTTTTGTTTTATTTTCCAATTCTTCAAATATCATATGATTATAAGTATGTAAGGTATATACTAGTTTCCTATTAATTTACTTGATTTATCTCCATGCAGTTGGACTGTTGGCAATTTTGATATTTTTACATTTACTTTTAATGTCTTTTCTACAATTTCATCGATGGTCTTATATTATTTTTATTCTAAGGAAAATATAGTTATTAGATTAATTTTAGATTTCCAGAAAAATTAAGTCAAAACTACACAGAGTTCTCATATACCTTCCTATCTCCCCTTCTCCTGTTTCCTCTATTATTAACTTCTTGCAGTAACCTGGTTCATAATGTTACATTTTTTTTTCATCTGTGTCTCGGTGAGGAATACATAGGAAAAATTTTAAAACTTTGGTGTTGGTGCCCGCTGTGACACCCCATCACCGTGCCAATAAAATAGCCGGGATACGGATTAGAAGTACATGCTTGCAAGAGGTAGGCTTTCCATAGGTGCAGGTAAAAGCCCCGAGTAACCTCTGCCATGGCCTTTTATTGAAACATTATACAACAGGTGTGGGGCCCCCCCACCCGTGCTTAATGATCCCTACTTGCTCTTTCCCCACTGGCTGGACTCCCACCCTGGTGTACCACAGACGTTCAAGGTATAACATCTGCTTGCTAATGAGCATAGATCTTAACTCATTAATGCATGCAGTTGCTTGAGGGCTTGTTTCTGGGCTGTAAAACATCTCTGTGCTGGCTCAGAGATTGTCTCCCTCCCAGTGCCTCCTTCAAGAACCTGGTGATCGCTTCTACAAGCCTGGTGCTCAGTCTCCTACTCTTAAGCAGATTTTTAATCTTGTTAGTTGTTCCATTATACACTTTTTAAAATTTTTTTGAGAAAGTCATAAGGATTTTTATTGTCAAAATAAGAGACAAAAGACACAAATAAATTAATTGTTCTGATACGCTTTTATTTTTGTTTTGGAGACAGGGTCTTACTGTGTCACCCAAACTGGAGTGCAATGGCACCATATGTCATAGTTCACTGCATTCGTGGACTCTAGGGCTCAAGTGATCCTCTCACCTCAGCCTCGGGAGTAGCTGTCTGCCATCAACTTTGCTAATTTATTTTTATTTTTGTTTGTTATAAAGATGGGATCTCACTGTTTCCCGGGCCTATTCTCAAACTCAGGCTAAACTCCTGCTTTTGCCTCTCATGGTGCTGGGATTACAGGAATGAGCTTGTGAGCCTAGTCTATTGTATTACGTTCTGATGCTTTTTTCCTTTGGAAAAGAAATTGGTAATCCATTTGGAGCTGTATATGCAGATTCCTGCTCTCCACTCCTCTCCAAAGTCCTGTTTTAAAAAAGTCAACTGTGGTTTTTCTAGAGTAGCCTCTTTTGGAAAAATGCAATAGTTATTAATGTCCATGAAACTTTTTTACATGCTACCTTTTGAACTTAGTAATAGGGAATTTCTCAGTAACTCCTCAGAGCAAAGTCAATAATTTCAGAAGTTCAAAGTCAACTATTTTCCTCTTATTTTAAATATCTGATTCTTTAATTTCAATTTATGAGGCACAGTAAATAGGATACTTTGATTAATTTTAAGTATATTCTTTTAAATTTAAATCATGGAGTTTTGTGAAGAGATAAGAAGCAGAAAGAAAGGCGAGACATATGGGTAATATTTAACATGAAACAGTATTACACATTTCTTTTTGAAGCCATTGTACTTTTTCCAGCAAATCTATTGTTTAAAAATATCTCAACTGTGTGCAGATTTATAAAATACTATATTTTGCTGTGTAACATGCACTCTTATGTATATAAGGTTTGACAATTAAGTCCATGAACTCATCCTGAAAAATATGTCATCGCTGAATGTCACTATGGTCAACCTTCGAAGTACTCCCCTTGGGAAGCTATGTACTAGGCAGCACCTAGTCCACCCTCAAAGCAATTTTGGCACTCTTTTTTTGGAATGGCCATTAAAGCTGCTATCATACTATCCTTTATGTCCTGAATGTCATCAAAATGTCTTCCTTTCAATATTTACTTTATCTTCAGGTAAAGAAAAAAGTCACTGGGGGCCAGATCAGGTGAGTGGGGGTGTGTGTGTGTTCCAATACAGTTATTTGTTTAGTGGCTAAATACTACTTCACAGACAGTGCCCTATGAGCTGCTACATTGTTATGCAAGAGCCATGAGTTGTTGGCCCAATTTTCTGTTAAGATCTTCCTGTTTCTCTATCAACGTTTACCTGGTCTGCTATGCTTCTCATAGTTAGCTGATGATTTGACTAACAATTCAATGAATTTTTGCAATGTTTTTGTCAGTTCTGCTTGTTACTGACTGCTCTGACCTTTCTTTATTAGTGACGCTTTCTCTCCTCTTGGAAAAACATTTAAACCATTTGTACACTATCGTTTTCTTCATGGCATTATCCCCATAAACTTGGATTAACACATTCCTGATTTCACTTCCACTGCCATGTTTAATGAGAAATGTATGAATGTTTTTTCATGTTGCCATGTATAATGAGAAATGTATGAATGTTTGTTCATTGCTCTAATTCAAGCCCTGACATTCTCTTACAACAATAATGAATGGCACTCAGCAAGACACCTTCACATGTCAACATGAACACAACTGTGATACACTGATATGCCAAAGTTATGAAACCTCACCAAGTTATTTGTATAGTGATGCCAATGTAAGCCCACAATGGCAAGTTTATGAACTTAATCATCAGACCTCCTAATGTGCACCCATGTTTTTGGCCTAAACTTTCAGCAAAAGGCTGGCTCTTATCTGGGAGAGACACACATTTAGAGGGCTTATGTGGTCCCCTGTTAAAGGTGAAGAGTGTAGCCTGCTTTGTGAAGGCTGACCCTTCCCTCTCTCCCAGAAGCCCTTCCCTCCCCACCATGTCAGGGAATGTGGCCAAGATGCCACAAATGTGGCTAGCAGGGCTGGAACTTCTGAGGTGGTTCAGCCTGGCTTGGGCAGGGATCCCAGTTCTCTCTGAGGCCTCTCAGCCTTTACTCCACAGAGCTAGGCCTGCCTTGGCAGACCCATCACTGTCCACTCCCCTCGTCACTGTGCTCCACAGAGGCCGCTCCAGCTCACTCCCACTGGATTCTGGATCCTCCCAGACTAGAGCTCTGCACAGTGGGGCCAGGAAGGAGGGCTTGGCGCCTCTACTCCTGAGCTGAACTGCCCATGTATCTGCTCATCCTTATTTTTTCATCAAAAATGGGAGCAAAAAATGCACATTAGACACTGCCAAATATATTTGCTATCTCGAAGACTATTGTATTTTCTTGGTGAAATTTACAAACCCCTGTATTATTGATCTAGTTTATAATATCCCTGTTATTTTGATTTCATGTAATTTGTCATGGTGATGTTTATCAAATAATTCCCACTGGGGCAGTGCCTGTGACTCAGTGGGTAGGGCACTAGCCCCATATACTGAGAGTGATGGGTTTGAACCTGGCCCTGGCCAAACTGCAACAAAAAATAGCCGGATGTTGTGGTGGGTGCCTATAGTCCCAGCTACTCGGGAGGCTGAGGCAAAAGAATCGCCTAAGCCCAAGAGCTGGAGGTTGCTGTGAGCTGTGATGCTACGGTATTTTACCAAGGGTGATAAAGTGAGACTCTATCTTTAAAAAAAAAAAATAATAAACAAATAATTACCACTATTTTCCATTTTAAGCTAGAATTTTCAAGTATCTTTTATTCCTTTCTAACTCCTCTTAATTTTTTATTTAAATAGTTTATTTCTCTTTCAGTTATTCCAAGTCTTCTTTGTGATGCGGATCTTTTGTTTTTATTATTTGTTTTGGTTTCCACATTTGATTCTTTCCTTCCTCTTCTCCTTTGTTATGCTCTTGTCACTGTTATATGGTTTCTCAATTTCAATTTATTCTGTTCCATTCTGTTAATTGATGCCATGAACAATACTGCTTTGATAAGAAATGTAACCTAATCTAATGTTTTAGTTTTATTCTTTTTTACCTTTATGTATTTTTGCTTACCATACTTGCCCTTATACCTTGTTAAGTATTCTTTTCGTTTGGAATTCAACCCTTCTGCCCCTAAATAAAGGATTATCTCTCCCTGGTCTATATATATATATATTTGAGACAGAGTCTCACTTTGTTGCCTCTGGTAGAGTGCTCTGGCATCAGAGCTCAAAGCAACCTCCAACTTTTGGGCTCAAGCGATTCTCTTGCCTCAGCCTCGCAAGTAGCTAGGACTACAGGAGCCTGCCACAACGCCCAGCTATTTTGAGATATGGGATCTCACTCTAGCTCAGGCTTGTCTCAAACTTGTGAGCTCAGGTGATCCACCTACCTCGGCTTCCCAAAGTGCTGGGGTTACAGGCGTAAGCCACATCACCTGGCCTCTCAGTCAGTATTTTTTTTTTTTTTTTTTTAGAGACAGAGTCTCATGTTGTTGCCCTCTGTAGAGTGCCATGGTGTCACAGCTCACAGCAACCTCCAGCTCTTGGGCTGAGGCGATTCTTTTGCCTCAGCCTCCCCAGTAGCTGGGACTACAGGCTCCCGCTACAATGCCTGGCTATTTTTTTGTTGCAGTTTGGCCAGGGCTGGGTTTGAGCCCACCACCCTCGGTATATGGGGCTGGCACCCTACCCAATGAGCCACAGACGCCTCCCCTCAGTCAGTATTTTTAACTGAGAGTTTTTATTTTCTTTTTGGTTGGTCTCTAGATTTAAGTTATCTGCCATTAAAAAGTAAGTAAATATACAGATAGTCCCAACTTTTCAATTTTACAATGGTATAAAAGTAGTATACATTCTGTAGAAACTGTATTTCATTCTGTAAGCCATTCTGTTTTTCACTTGTAATACAGTATTCAATAAACCACAAGAGCCATCCAGCACCTTGTTACAAAATAAGCTTTGTGTTTAGATGACTTTGCCCAGCTGTAGGCTAATTTAAATGTCATAAACATGACTTATAGTGCACATACTTCTTGACTGACAGTGAGGTACAGCATAATAAATTCATTGTTAAGTGGAAGATATTAAAAACTGAAAATATCAGAGAAGACTTCAGGCATCTCTGGCTGGCGGGATCTGCCCAGAAACATCCCCGTGGGGACACAGGGAAACAGCGTGAGACTTCTGGACCCTCTGAGGAAGGCAAAAGTGGTGGAGATCTGGCAAGTGGTTGCGTGTGTTCGTTTGGTCTAATCCTGCTGGCAGCTGTGGGTGCAGCAACAGTGAGATGGCAAGCTGGAAAGGCCTTACCTGTGAGCCTTTTGGACTTGGCACTTGGTTGAACTGCCTTGGGAGAACTTGGGCAAGATTGCAGAGGTCTTTGAGTGTTGTTTGGGTCCCTAGACTGGGCCACCAAGCCAGATGGAGCTACCAGTGTTTGGTTGTGGACTGTGTGGAGCCATTGTGGGAGAACTGCCCTGGCAAGCTCCACTCTCAGGGTCTCGGAACAAGCATCAGGCGGGATCGAGTAATCTAGTGACTGAGCAGCCTAAAGGTGGGGACTGAGACGCCTTGCAGCCTTAGCCCTCAGGGGCATAGGGTGAGACCGGTTTTCCG